>OZ038477.1:80413567-80443567 GCA_964036315.1 Acanthosepion esculentum
AAAATAAAAACAGTAAACTCACATATTTGGATTTTGCTTTGTCTTTTCCACATTTTCATCATACTGTCGGATCTACATCCACACATTTGCTTACATATATATATATATATATATATATATATATATATAATATGTTTGTGTGTAAAATTTGTCACTTATCTGACTGATGTTATCTTTAGAATTCGAACTCAACAGACCTGTGTGGTCAGTCTTCAATGCGTATCAACAAAATTTATATATAAAATGTTTGTCTGTGTGTATAAGTCTTTTCATGCAGCATAGAGATATTATGATCTTAGAAGTTTGAATCTATATATTAATAAGCCCATGTTAGTTTACTCATAAATTTTTACTTAATTATGTTTGCCTTTGTTCTTATCAATATTCAAAATTTTAGTTAACTTTAGATATAGCGTAATATATTCATAATATTGAATGTCTGAATGAATTTAAAAATGTACTTGCAATTAACATGCCATATGAACGTAGACTTATATATGAAATATATACTCATATTAATGTGATATTCATATTTTCTTGATTTGGTTGGAAATAGATGTCTCCTGCATTGAGTGTAATCCTCAAATTTTATTCTCTACAGAGAAAACATACTTTTCTTTTTGATATTTGCTAAATTAAAAATGTTGATTATTTTTAACTTCATATTCATAAATTTCAAGTTGTATCTCCAAATATAGATATATAGTGCTGAAGAAAGTTATCAGACTTTCATCTTCAAATCTATAAACAACTTAAAATCTCTTAATTTTAATATATTTCATAGCGCTAAAATATTTTTGCTTTTATATTACGGAACAAAATGTACAATTTCTCATTCTCAATCTTTACCAACTATTTCTGTTTTTCAGAGCCAAATACAATCTTCCAAAGAATCGTTATCTTGATGTGTTGTGTTACGATCATTCCAGAGTTGTGTTATCATCATTAGAAGGTGATCCAAGTTATGATTATATTAATGCAAACTATGTTGATGGTTATAAACAAAAGAATGCTTATATAACCACACAAGGTAAGAAATTAATTTGTATACAACTTGAAGCGTTTAACTTTAAAAAGCTCCCAGAAATTAAATTTTTATTAAAAGATTAGTTTAAAAGGCTTTCTGAAAAACAATTTTCCTCAATCATCTTAAATTGAAATTTAAAACATTTTTTCTGAAATCATTTCGTTCATTATAATATTGAAACTTTCAGAAAAAATTAAAATATTATCAGTTGTATTTTAAAAAAATATATAATGTTGAAATTTTGTAACATATGAAGGATAGGAAATATAAATATACAAATTTTGACTTTTGCTTGTTCTTTGCATATGGATTAATATTTATCATCATCAGCATATTGATAAAAAAAAAGTGGTTTCTCATAGCAAGATCTTTCTATTGCATGCTTTGAAAATCTCTTCATGAAGAGGCTGTTCTCTAGAGCAAGGATAATCTGTGGTTTGTAAGACCTTAAATTCAAAAAATAAAAGTGAAAGTAAATTAACTCCTTTTATTTCATTCTTGAAAATTCTTTTATCCTTAAGAGAATTAAATTAAAAAAATTCAGAACACAAACAAAAAAAATACATGTACTGATATAGTTTTATTTGTTGGAAATATATACATTAAAGTGTACATGCAAAAGTACTGCCTTGTTAAATTTCACTTCTTATATATAAATATTTTCCAAATGAATTCTTTATTTTCTGATTACAACAAAAGGTAGGAAGCTGTAGAAAACTCTGATGAAAAACTATATGTCTTGTGATAAGGTTTTACCCTCATTTTTCTAGTTATATCTATTTATTCTCTTACAATTCAATATTCTGGATTGGTACTAAAATAGAGTGCATCTTGTTACTGCTGTTGCTTGTTCTAGTGATGTAATTTATTATCAGAATAGACTATGTACCTGAGTAAGTCTGATGCTGCAGTGGAGTCACGATTGATAAGGATAGAGAAGTGTTCTTGCTGTCATGCTAGAATGTCTTGACTCACCATCAATGTGGCAAAGACCAAGCTCCTGCTACAACCACGACTTGGAATCAAAATCACCATCAATGGACTGGACCCAGGGAATGTTGAACAATTTCCATGCTTTGATATCATATTAACATCAAATGCATCTGCTGAAAAAGACATTGATACCTGAATCAAGGCCATCTATACAGCATAAGGAAGCTATTCAAAAGTGTCTTCAGCAATCATGGGTTAACTCAAACCACCAACCTCATAATCTACTACACTGTTGTAATCTTGACTCTCCTGCATGCCTGTGAGACCTGGGTACTCTACTGAAGAGATATCTGCAAACTTAAAATATTCCATCAAATGGAACTTGGTCAAATCCTGCAGAATATGTGGCAAAACTGGATTATGAACAACAAAGTTCTCACCATAAAAATGGAGAGTCTAGGAACCATCATGACTTGCCACCAACTTCGATCAGCTGGACATCTTGCCTGAATGCCAGACATTCACCTACCCAACAAATCCTCTTTTTGGAGCTTACATCTGGCAAAAGACCACATGGAGCCCCATATTGTCAATTCCAGGATCAGCTCACAAACACCCTGCTGAGGATAGAAATCAATCCAGTCTGCAGAAAGACCCAATTGGAGAAGAGCAGTCCATGAAAAATGACATTCTTTGAAAACAACAGCAGACAAATGTAAGAGACGAAGAGAGCCTAAAGAAAAGCCAGAGCTCTCCATCCCTTGAACCATCTTACCCTACCATGTGGTGGCTGCTGATGTCTCTTCAGATTGAACATTGGACTTCCTTTCACACAGAAGGAAATGTTGATGAGCATCCCCAATACTCAGCAATGAGTTCCGCCAGTAAGACTATGTGCCTGCTATCAATGGTTATAATGGCTTGTCTCTAAGAACTTTTATGGATGATGTATCGATGATGTTACCATCCTTATCAAGAATTTATCTGGTGAAATAATTTCAGACCCTACAATGGGTTTTTTTTTTTTATGGTACTGTCTGGCACTATTAGTTAATTGATAAGTTTAAGGCCGTGAAAAACGAAATTGCATTTGACGTTGCAAGAACTGAAGAAGCCATTGATGGGAAGATGACAAAAAAGTTGAGTATAGTTTCAAAAGTGGAGAAGGCAGTTAAGTTTCAAACTTGTTTGGGACAATAGAAACATAATAAAAGAAGGCTAGTCATAAAAGGAATGAAATGTATGGGTCAATTAGAACCATGAATCAACCAGAGCAGAGTGCTTGAACAACCTTGGAAAATACCATTACCAGAAATTGTTTCTTGACTTGGGACTTAGATTTCTTGATCCATTCCATATATAAACTATTTTTATCTCTTTAGATTTGGTGTGGTAGATGCAGGCAGCCTTTGGGGTGATTCTAGTTACCTTGAACATGTGTTTGTTGGTTGCTCATGTACTCTGCTGTGGTTAGTTCTTACTTACAAAAACATATAATAGAAACTACATTATATCATGAGGGCATTCAAATGGCTTTTGCATTTCCCTATTGTCAATCTGGGATACAGAAATAACATGCAGCTGATGTTGGTGAGGCCCCCCCAGGAATGGTGAAGGGGTAGCACTTTATTACAAAAATGATCTTAGCATCATCTATGTTAGAAATTAATACCAGTTTTTATACTTGTTTTTACAAGATAATCAGAAATTAACTTACAAACTGTTTATATGAATAGCATTTTTAAATCTCAGTGCAAAATTTCCAGTGCACAGCTATTCTGGTCTATGAACCATCACAACTGAGGTTGTTTTATTCTTTTTCTAGTTTATTAGAATTGTTGGATAATAGTATTTTGCTCACTCTTCTCTGGACAATTTGACACAATCTCCTTTCATTATGCTGTGGAAGTGTTATCAGAGTTAGCTCTTGAAAACAATATGGTCATGGCTTCTGTTTTATGATAATAGTTATTAGAATAGCAGTGAATTTGATAAGTACTGCATATAATATATTTTGGGTTACAAGAATTTTTTTTCTTAACTTTTCATAAGATTACTTTTCTGTATTCATATAATGCTTTGCTTTAGTTGCTATGTGAAGGTTTTCTAGTAGGATTTGGCATGAATGATAGAATTAAAGTATTTAAAATGTTTATCGTTTTGTTTTTTAAATTGAAAATGTGCATTTGAAAATGAATTTTTTTGTTTTTTATTAGGTAGAAAAACATGAGCATTTAAAAGCCTTTATACTTTGGTACTTTGACTAGAAAATTACAAGACTAACAGAAAGATTACTCTATATCTATAAAATGCTATAAGACTAAAAGCTTTTGAATAGAACAGTTACATACACCAACTTAAAAATAAATTTAAAATTATATTTTAGGAATATAAAACATTTTTAAAATTCAATATTTTTTTGAAATTATAAATCATTTAAATTTTAATCAATAAAGCCAAAACAATAGCACACACACACCATTATCATCATACAGAAGAAAACTCCATGAAATAGAAAAATTTGCTCTAAAAGAAAAGATTCAAATATGATTTCTGTTTTACTGTTTCAGAACATATCCACTGATTCTTTTTTCCTTTATAAAGGACAAAATGCTGAATATAAAATAGCTCTTATAGTTGATATAAGCTTAAATATCCTTTGAGTCAAGCTTACAATGTTCATTCAACTTTTCTTTTGTAAGAAAACAAGAGAGAAGTTGAATGAACATTCCAACAACTTTTGACATTAGCCTTACTACGTTTTACTTGAAAACTACTGACCAAAAATATGTTCTTATAAAATTTTATTATTTCCATTTTACTATGTAAAATTCAAGTTTAGTCAAATAAAAAAAATATGCTGAAAGACAAATATAATTTATGGCACAATATTCTGAGGAAAAAGAGAAAAAATAAAGCATAATCAAAAGAAACCATTTACAAAAAATTAATAGTAAAAATAAGAAATTTGTAAATTGACTCAATTTGCTTTAAAGTAAATATAATTTATTGAGCTGTTTTAGAAAATCTGTGATATAATACATACTAGTTATGTTTTAATTCAGTACATTGACAAATCCAAATTTACTAGAATTTCTTCATTCTTTTCAGTTCATAACTTTATTTTAAAATAATTGCTAAACTTCTACTGATCCATACATTAGTCACATAAAATTTATTCTTTTCAGATGATAACTTTATTTGAAAATAATTGCAATTCTTAATATTTGTAAAGGTACACAATTTGTTAAATGTATTGTTATTTACTTATTTTTTATTATAAACACTTAATTTTCAGGTTGTTTAACAAGAACTATAGGAGATTTCTGGCGAATGGTTTGGGAACAAAAGTGCCTTGTAATTGTTATGTTGACCAGGTTAGAATGCTTTTTTAATTTATTAGATTTTAATAAAAACATCTATAAACATAAATTATGAATAATTTAGAATTGCAAATTAGACTTCTGTAAATTGTTCTTTATATTGTGGAATGTTGTGTAAAGGATTACTGTAGTTATACAAACTATTTTTATGTCAAAAATCACCTATGAAATAAATTTGCCCCTAGTTATTATAGTGACAAAGAAAGCTTGAATATTTTGGGGTAAAAATATCAAAATAACTTATATTTATCTTGATATATTTTATATAAATTATATTGTTCAAAATCATTACTCCTATAAATTTTTTTTTTTTTATAAAGAAATAGTCTAGTATATTTTATGAAGTGTTTTCTATTCACTACTATACTTCAAGTGAGATATGAGAAAGTACTTAGTGTACAAAATATAAAACTGCTGCCTCATTTTCATTTATGTACAAAAAATACCTTCTGATCATAATTAGGTAAAAGTGGTATTGTTCAGATGCAAAACTTATTCTACTCATGTCTTTCTCTTTCTCATATGATTTGTGAACAAAAAGTTTTGATAACAATCCAAGTGTGGTCATATTTACAGGTAACTGTTGATGAAAAATTAGTGAATTTTTTTTGTGGGTATCAAGTGCTTTTGACATGGTCATATTTTCAGTACTATTAATAGTAAGTTGTGATTTTGAAGAGTTTGTGATCAATGGTTACATAATTATTTGAAAAATGTTCTAATTAATTCTATTAAAATTTTTTAGATTTTTTTTATTGAAGACAGTTGGTTCCTGTTTTTATGTGCTGACTTTTACGTTTACACACACATACAGTGGGAAAATAGCTTATAAATATTCACTTAAAATTAGTGAGAAAGAAAAGAAAATACATGGTAACTGTTTCAGAATGGGATGAATTCTAAAACTTAGAAGATTACAATTATTTACAAGGCATGGCTTAGTCTGGCATAAGTCTCATAATAATGGCACACTTACATGAATTGAGCCTATAAGTTGTCTTCAAGAATAGCTTACTAACCATTGTATATCTACTCAGCATAAATGAAACACTGAATATGGAACTCTTTATACTAGTGATAGTTTGCTAGACTTGCTCACTAACCATTACTTTACTGAAAAATGATTGACATATTTTGATTGGTTAAATGGTACCTCACTATAGAGTTCTATACTTTAAAACAGAAGATTTCAAAACCAATGAAGAAAAATATTAAATTAGAAGTAATTTAGAAAGAATTTAAAAAGATGCATTTGGTCAAAAGGAATTAATTTTAAAGGGTTAACGAATCAAAACATTTTCAAATATTTGTAATCAAAAGATACAGCTTCTCTTTTTGCTTGAATCTCTTCTTCCTAGGAAACAAATTTGCCCTATATTCAGAATTTCCAAAGGCTTTTGTGCCTTTAGAAACAATATTTTTGCCATTCCATCTCCAGATTGTGAACATCAATTGACACAACTTATTACCATAGTTCTCATAGTTATACTTTAATTTGCATCAACAAAATATTTTGTAACCCTCTTGTATGAATTTTGTTTGCCAAAGTGTTTTAATTTTGGGGACTTTTTGCAACATTTTGGCTGTGTACCATTTGAGCATATCCAAGGAGGGTTGTAAAACAACCAACAAAGATGAGAAAAGTAAACCAGATTAACTATGTACAACGTGTAGTTTTTCAACCTTTTCACTCAATAAACTCATCCATTTTCTACTAATTGTTCTGAGGTAGAAGAATCTTTTAAAAAAAGACTTTTGTAGAATATTGGAGAGATAATTTACCAAAATCATTTTACTTTTATAAATTCAGTGATGTTAAGTAATTGTTCTGTGTGAAATATTCCTGTGATCTTTATTTCTTTTAAAAAAAAAAATTATCTGGTAAAAACTATGCTACGCTATTTTTTTTGTTTTGGCCTATTTTTATTTTAAGCAGAAAAGGTTTCTTTTTCAAGAGCTCTTTCTTTTTATGTAATTTTTATAGGATAATGGAAAGAAATCGCTTGAAGTGTGAACAATACTGGCCACTGGAAGTTGATACTCAAGAAACTTATGATCATTTTGTGGTGCACAATACTTGTGTCAACCATACTTCTGACTATCGGGTTTCTACATTGATTTTACAGAATAGTAAGGCAAGTATCATGACACATTTTCTTATGATGTATCCAAAGAAATGCATTTGAAATATATTCCTAGATATTTAATTCAAATGTCTGAATTGTATAAATAATTTTTCAAATTATTGACCAGTTTATGAAAAAATAATACTATTTCAGTTAATCAATATTTTAGTCTAACTGATTTGTATATAATAACACAGTAGTAAAACAGGAAGAGGTTTGTTACCTTGAAGGAAATATCATTTCTAAATAGATCATGTAGAAAGAAGACCTAAATTAATAGTAAGCAATCACCAAAGTTAGAAATAGTCTTTCATCTAGTCTTGACAACATCTAAAGAGGAAATTGAGGCTTTCTACAAAATTTGTTAATTTATATTAATGAAGCAAAAAAGCTCTTAAAATTAATGTGTTTGCTTACCTTGCAGCTAACTGATAGTGACATTGTTAAAATTCCAGGAGGTTGAACAATTCCTGACTAAAATAAGATCGGTTTTTAATTGCTTGCTGAAAACCAAAGGTGTTATTTTTCAAGGCTACTTATCCTGGCATCAATCTCATAGGAGACTTGTTGAAACTGTTGTTATTGTTCCATTTCAATAAGTATGTGTTGCTGGAGGATATCCAAAAAGACTTCCCGAGGATAAGATTTTTATCCGAGGTAGACGAGAATAAATTTTGTTTTTTCTTGAAGAAGGGAAATCAATTACTTTGCTATTGTTACTGTTCCCTCATTTTTGGAGTTAATACCTCTCCCTTTATCTTAAACTATTTACTAAAGCATCACACTGTAAGATACCCTGAAGATGAGTGTACTCATATGCTCAACAATCATTTTTTTTTTTTTTAATCATTTCACCCCAAGCAAGGTGGTAATGTCATTAGTATGCAGGGTGTTACAGAGAGTGAAAGTGAGAGAAAAGACTGGGTATAGGGTGGACTAAAGGAAAGAATAAAAATTGAACAGGTTTCAAGAAGATAGATGGTGATTGACATTGCATTTAAATTTTTGAAGATTGTAGTTATCAAGGAAGCAAGTAAAAGGGTGACATAGCTACCAATCTAGTAGCACACTTAAACACACATAGTCCTGGCATTAGGGGGGGGAAGCTTGCTAGAACAGTAGCCATGAAATATTTGTAGAAAAGACAGAGGGAAGCCACGTCACATCAGTAAGAAAGTGACTGAACTCGAGATATCAAGTCAGGATCGATTACACTGCAGATCCTTCTTTGGATTTTGTCAAGAACCTTGAGATTAGTAGCAGGAGCATTTGACCAGATATGGCAATAGTATTCAATGCATGGATGAATGGTAGATTTGTAAATGTGCAATATGAAGTCTGATGAGAAAAACCTTCTGGCATGACACAGTGACCCAATTTTCCTTGCAGTAGATGCAGCTATTGATTTAATGTATGCGAGTCAGTTGAAAATATGAGGCCAAGAAAGTGCAGTGTGTTGCTCTCTATGAGTGTAGCATCAGCCATGCTGATGGTTGACAGGAAAGTTTCTTTATGGTGGTTAAATGAGAGCAGTTTCATTTTGGAAGCATTACAATTTACAGGCCATTTCCTGCACTGAATGAAGGTCCTTTTCAAGAGTAGCAGCCAGGTTAACTTTGTCAACTCTGACTGATTTGCTATTGAGACAGGAGTAAATGGTAGTGTCATCAGCATAAATGCCTACTTGGAAACTGATAACATCAGGGAGATCATTGAAGAAGATCAAAAGTAGGACCCATGATAGAGCCTTGGGAGATACCCGCATTTGTGTGAAAGGATCTGGAAGCATGCCTGTTCAGAACGGCCTTCATTTCATGATTTGATAGGAATGATTGGATTAAATCAAACACACGTCTAGTAATACTGTCACTCTGGAACTTACGTAGAAGACCAGCATGCCAAACCCTGTCAAACACTTTCAAGGTATCTAGAGCCACAGCTCTAGATTCGCCATTATCATCAAGCGTTTGATATACATATTCAGTGATGGTCGTTAGCACATCAGCGGTAGATCTGGCAAAATGGAAGCCATATTGTTTGTCATAGAGTAGGTCATGAGAGGTAAGATGCTTAACCACATCAGCATTGATTAAAGCCTAGAATACTTTGATGGTTAAGACTTGTAATAACATCCAGGAACTAAAATCCCTTTACTCTGATTCCATAAAGAAGATGAGTGAATATAATTTTCAACTTCACTCTCTAAACTACCAGCTGCATTCAGTTGCTATTGTTTGTTGACTGCGGATAACCACCTGTTACTAATAGTTGTGTGAAAATGTGAGAGTTGTAGTTGAATTGTGATAACAAAAGGAATTAATTTAGTAGTCTAGAGGTTTCTTAGTTATTCTTATTGGGTAATGTTAAACTTGGATAGCTAACATTCTGTTGAGATACTCACATTTCAGTACAGTAGGTGAAAAAGGGAAGAAAAAAAACAAACATTCACTTAAACTGCAAACGTGCTCTTCACAAATCACATTAAATCAAGAAAGGTTTTAACTTGCTCAAAATCCATCAGAGTTGGCTGTTATGTCCAGTCACTTCCTTTTTATAGAACTTATAATTATTTGCAAATAACTAACATTAATTAGTGAAACTACATTCAAGTTAAACAAACAGGAACAAAGCAGCAGGACCAGATAGGTATTGTAATAAAGATACTCTCTGCCATAGATAATTTCGGCATTAACAAAATTAGATGAAACTTATGACAGTGGTGACATACTGGAAGACCTTAGAGACATTTTCTTAGTGCTGCCTAAGAAGCCAGGTGCAAATGAATGTGGGCTTCATTGGACAATCAGTCTTATGAGTTATATAATAAAACTTATCCAAATTCTGATGAATAGTATGCATAGCACAATTAGACTGAAAATAAAACAAGAACAGTGTGTTTTTGTTAAAGATGCTAGAACAAGGAATGTAACATTTATGCTCAGAATGATATTAGAAATGCAGATGGATGTATACCTATATTTTATAAACTATACAAAAGCATTTGATAAGGTACAGCATAAAGACCTATTTAAACTTCTATGGAAACTTGATTTATTTGGGAATGATATTAGAATAGGTATGTTTATGAGATCGATAAAAAATAGCATACCATGAATAAAAAAGGCCTTAAACTTGATGAAAATAATTTTTTACTGCCTAAATGTTTATTATCAAGAGGAAAGATCAAAGTATTTTTTTGATTATTTTTTTACATTTTTTAATCATTCCTAGGATGTCCAAAATTTTTGTTAAAATCTTTATTTTTTATTTTTTTGAATCAGCGTGCTTCAACATTGAATTTCTAGAGTTTTCATAAAGTTATTTATGAGGGGTTAATATATATATAAAAAAAATATTTTTATCATGACTTAAAAAAAAAAAATAACATTTATAATAATTTTCAGCATTTGTGAATAGTTTCATTAAAATCCGACAATTATTTCTATTTTTGCAAGTTTTTCAAAATTAATGTCTGTCATTAAAAAAAAATGCACAAAAATTTGCTATGTTATTTAGTACTTCTGCCAACGAAGAGAAACAAATGTTTTGTAATCAAACATTAGAATGTTCTAAAAAGACGGAAAAAATTTTAAAATATAATCAAAAAATACCTTGTTCTTTCCTCTTAATAGTAGCATAAAGCTTTTGACAATAAAATTTTGTTTTCAAGTTCAAGGCCATTTTTATCATGCCATGCTCATTTTCCAGCAATCTCATGGAGGTACCTATATTAGAATAATCCAAAACTTATCCTAGAAGAAAACAGCCTGTATACGGATAGAAAATGAATCATGAAATACACAAATATAGAAAGGAGCATGTGATAAGGATGTGTCTTCTGACTGGACTTTTTAGTGAAGCAATTCTAAGAGAACTACAAATTCTACCAGGATTTAATATTAGTGGACACAATGTTAACAATATAAGTTATGCAGATGACACTATACACAGAAAGGAAACGGCAAGAACTTGTACAGAAGGTAGTATAGAAAAGCAAGAAGAAAGGATTAAACATCAATTGTAAGACGATATAATGTATGATTATCAACAGGAGGAATAACCCAAAATGGGAACTATGTATTGGAGATCTTAAAATCAAGCAAGTGCAAAATATTTAAATATCTGGAAAGTGTTTACACAGAGGATGGAAATACCTTCCAAAAGTATTTTTGTTAAGAAACAGAAAACTTTTATTAGAAACAATAAGAGTATTAAACTGTTTATGTAATATCAGTCCTCCTGTATGGCAGTGAATGTTCAATAATCTCCTCATAGATGAAGAGACTTGAGGCAACAGAAATGCGGTTCTACAGAAGAATGCTGAAGATCTTATGAACTGAACATGTGAGTAATGAGGAAATTTTAAGAAAAATGGAAACAAAAAGAATGTTATGTTTATACTTAGAATCTGAAAGAGATAGTTGAAATTTCTAGGACACATAATAAGGAAAGAGAGCTTGGTTAATCTGACACATACGGGCCATATTGAATGCTGAATTGGCAGAAGAAAGCAATGAATAACTTGTGTAAATGAATAGCAGAATAGAGATTGTGAGAAGGCATGAAAAGATAAACTTTACTAAGTGCTACAAAAGAAGGTAATTTCTGGAAAGTAATGATCATCCACATTCTGAAGTGATACTGCACATAGAAAACAATGATGACGTCTACAATTGAAAATTTACAGTTAACCTTATTTCCTAATTAGCAAAGTATTAAATGATTTTTGAACCTACATGCATACAATTTATGAAAGTTATTTTTTGTAATACAGTGTAGAAATGCTTGTAACAAAAGAGGAGGGGGTGAAAATGTGAATTGTACATACTTGTAAAATAAAGTTCTGCAGCATTTAGTAATGTTTTCATTTCTTCCTCTTTCAATCTTGATATGATTTTCTTTTCAGCTTTTATAACAAACATACAAAAATCAAATCATCAGAGTGAGTGAAAATGCAATCCCTACACTATTATTAAATGGCAAATTAAACTGGAAACCAATTTATTTATTATCTTAGAAATGAAAATCTAACAAAAAAAACTCTTGCTCTGATGTGCTTTTTTACCTTGTTACAGTAACATGTCCACAAAAAGATATCAAATGTTTATAATATAGATTATTTCCTTCTTTTGTTTTATGGTATCAAGCTTAGTTATTCTTGAAATAATTATTGCCATCACATTGGACAAAATATGGCTCTTGAATGTGTAACTGTAAGAATGATCCTTTTGTTTCTTTATTCAGAAATACTTATCAATTGAAGTGTGTGTGTGTACACACACACACACACACACACACACACACACAAAACTTATCTTAGCCCATATGTTTTGTCCTCTGAAGGCCTTTTTCAAGGCAAATGTAAGGATTTTATTTTGTAACACATTTATGTACAAGAGCAAATCATAGGTTTTTCAAAGATTTTAAGTTTAGGAACACTCATGAATATTCATCAGGTTAGCTAAAAAGTCGGGGAAACTATTGAGGATACAAAGTGGCACAATTCAATGTCTAATAAGCAAAAGTAAGTGATGTTTTGGTTTTTTTTTTTAATGCAAATTAGTATTTAAATTAGTTTAGTTTGGGATTAATTTTTGTGTTATATATTTTGAATAACATGAGGTTATGGATTTAACCATTTTCTTTATTGTGATTGAATTTATTTCTATGTATAATTAGTGCATTTGATAAATTGTGTGTAAGGTCCTTTTGTGTTCATAAATATGTTTTTTATTTTTTAATTTCTGCAAGTTTCTCCAATGTATTGTGAGCTGTGTAACAACAACTTTATATCAAAGTCTGATTTCTTTCACTCTGTGATTTCTTCGGGCTGACTATTCAGTTGCAATTGGTAGTCTGGAACAGGTTCTTTTTACAGAAGTTGTGTAGGGTTTCTCTTGCTACTGCTTTGTTCAACAAGTGACAAAAAGAGACAATTCCTTTGTTTTAATAAATTTTATCATGTCTTAGGCAGATGAACAAAAAAAAACATATAACCACAATTTCATTTCTGTCTTTCCGTTAAGATCAATTGACCAAATTTTGTCTAGAGACTCATTTTTAGCTGTCATGTGGGCCTTCCATTACCCACTTTGTCGTTAAAATTAATCTATTCTTCTGTGCGGGGTCGAAAAAAGAAGAAAATACCATCGCTTAAGATTAAGTTGCCCAAAAACAGATGGCTTCTATGCTAGCCGTTGTCAGCATTTTAACTCTAGGGTGGGGAGAGAAAAGAAAACAAATATCCTTTTCTTTCATTCTTCTGGTTTTTGTTATCAGTATATTTTCAGTCTATCAAAGAATAGCATTTTTCTTTCTTGTTTTCTAGTTTATTTTGAAAGCATTTTTACCAATGCCTTCTTAATAGTGTCACATCCTTGTTAGGTAGCTTTTCTATAAACCTCAAATTGAATGCTGCAATTGCCAAAATGAAGCTGAGTGTCTGTTAAATGGTAACTGCAAAGTGGAGGGAGTGGTGTATAGAACCATGGTAAAGCATGAAAGGGCCTTGAGGAAAAAATATATATTGGGTCCACAGAGGGCAGTTTTAAGAAAAGGTTGTACAATCACAGATCCTCTTTTAAACTGGGAGGGTACAGGAATTGTACAAAACTTGCCAGTTTTGTTTGGGACATACAGGAAAAAAATAAAACCTCAGTATCAAATGGGCAATACTGAAGAAAGTCTGGGCATATAACGTTTGGATCAAAATGTGCAGGCTTTGCCAGGAAGAAAAATTAGCCATTATAACATATCCTGATCAAAACAAAATGCTTAATGAAAGATCAAAAGTAATGGCAGCTTGCAAGCATGCAAAAAAAGTTCCTACTGGCCAATCGTGATCCAGATAGGAATACTTACACAAACAGCCTCCCTTCCTCTCTCCTTCTTCTTTCCCTCCTCCTCCCACTATCAGTACAAGTATATTTACCAGGTAGGTTTTGAGACAAAGCAATGTCTTGTTGGCTGATGAAGCCATCTCAGCAGAAATATGGTTCCAAGAAGGTCAGTGTTTTTATATATATATATATATATATATATATATATATGTATGTATTAATTAGTACATATACGCATACCTACATTTTTGGCATGACGAACTGGGAATTGAGCACTATTATGTTTACACCTCATGCATAAATTTAACACTTATTTATTTGCTTGTCTGTGTATGCACACCAGCACACACGTACACATATTTGGTTGTTTCATTTATCCACTCTACAACTATATATAGGAGAGAGAATTTAAAAAATCCTCTTTTGATTCTGCTGTGAGAACAGGTTTTTCAGGTAAAATTATGATTTGTCTCTCATATCACTCTCAAAATCAATACTAGAAACCTGGAAAGTTTGTTAATTTTAGAATTATTGATCTGGAAAATAATTTTAATTAATAAATTCAACTGTTGGCTCTGTATACAGAACATTCTCTTGAGTTAAAGGGTAATATTCATTTACTTTTGTTTTACTTAAAAATAGTTGCTTAAACTACAAGGATAAATCTGAAAATTTTCAGCCATTATTTTTTTTGTTGCTGGAAAGAAAATAAATTCTCATGAAACAAATTAACAACAGTAAAAATTATGTATAAAAACAATAAAACAAAAAAACTATGTTTAAAAGAAATAATAGTCTAAATCATGTGAGGGGAATATTTACATTTTAGTATTTTTGTTTAATTAAAATTGAATCCTTTCTTTGAATAATTTTCCTTATACTTTTTTCTGTTAGACTGGTGAAGAACGAATTGTTCAGCATATGCAGTTTCTCCGATGGCCTGATTATGGTGTTCCCAACAAGGCAGAGTCCTTCCTCCAGTTTTTGCTAAAAGTTCAAAATTTTCAAGCTGAAGCTGTGCACAATATGGAAGATTCATGGCAGGGACATCCTCTTGGACCACCAATTGTTGTACATTGTAGTGCAGGTATTGGACGGACAGGTGAGTTTCTAATCATTTCTTCTTCTGTGTGATGTTTCCCTTCAGGATGTGGAATATCATGGTTCTCCACAACTTCTATCCTTTGTAGTTCTTCGTAAGGTTTGTGATTTTATTCTCTCTCCCAATCCCTATTCTACCATCCATTTACACAAGCTCATTAGGTAGGTTACTCACTTTTCTCAGTCACTCCTGCCTTCAATAGGTCCTGTGAGTGTTGAGTTCTCGAAGTCTACTTTCTTCATTATGTCTCTTAGAAATTTCAATGATAAGTGTCCTTTTTTTGTTACTTTTCCTTGTTACTCATATATCAATCCATAGGATCCTCAGCATAATTTTGTAGAACCATATTTCTATTGTCTCAAGTCTCTTCATCTGTGAGGAAATTGTCCAACATTCACTATCATTCACTCTTGTTGTTTCTAATGGAATTTCCTGTTTCTAAATACTTTATTTAGTTTTTTGGAAGGCATCTTTTGCTGTTCCAATGTATCTTCAGATTTCGGAGACATATTTTCTGTCCTCTGTTAGAACAGTTCCCTGATATTTAATTTACTTAGTTGCTTGTTTTTGACATCAGCTATTTGTAGTTTACATTTTGGGCTATTCCTTTTACTGCTAACCATATATTATATCTTACAATTGATGTTTAATCCTTTCTTCTTGCTTTTCTATACTACCTTCTGTACAAGTTCTTGCTGTTTCCTTTCTGTGTATAGTGTCATCTGCATAACTTATATTGTTAACATCGTGTCCACTCATATTAAATCCTGGTAGAACTTGCCGTTCTCTTAGAATTACTTTGCTAAAAAGTCCAGTCAGAAGACACATCCTTATCACATGCTCCTTTCTATATTTGTGTATTTCATGATTCATTTTCTATCCGTATGTTTTCTTCTAGTATAAATTTTAGATTATTCTAATATCTTTCCCAAATAAATCAAATATTCCTAGAAGTTTAAATAGGTCTTCATGCTGTACCTTATCAAATGCTTTTGCATACTCTATAAAACATAAGTATACATCCTTCTGCATTTGTATTGCTATTTCTAATATCATTCTGAGCATAAATCTTACATTCCTTGTTCTAGCGTCTTTAATAAAATCACATTATTCTTTTCCTATTTTCAGTTTAATTTTGCTATGCGTTTTATTTATCAGAATTTTCTTATGACTGCTTAGGTTGATTATCCAATGAAGTTCGTATACATTTGCTCTTGGATTCTTAGGCAGTGCGATGAAAATGAATCTGCTATGGTCTTCTGAAATGTCAGTACAATTGTACATTTCACTTAATACCTATAATTTTGTCAATGCCAAAATCATCTAAGGTTGCTAGCATCTTTATTACAAACCCATATAGTCCTGTTTCTTTGTTCATGTTCAGCCTGGACAGTGATAATGTCTCCTCAGACTAAAATTTGTGGTCCTTCTATATTTTTGTGTATTGCAGGTTTCTCTCTTTTGTAAAAGTTTTTCAAAGTATTCTTTTCAACTTTGAAGTATTTTTTTGATTATCAGCATTCCATCTTTTGATTCTTTGCATTTTGTCAATGAGCACATCTTTTGTTCTGTTATTTCTCTTAATCTCTTATGCATATCTGCCTTGTCTGTGATGCTCATTCTTTGTTTATGCACACTTCATTGAGCCAATCCTCTTTTATCTGCCTGCATTTGTTTCTCATTTCTTTTGTAATGTTATATTTTCTATACCATGCTTTGGCATTGTTTGCCATCTTTTCATCATGTTGAGAATTTCATTTTGTCATCTACTCCTTTTTTTTCCTTTTATAGTTTTTCTTAGGATAATCTTGTTTGCTGATGTCACTCAAGCTTCTCTTAGAATTTGAATTTCCATTCTCATTTAGTTCATTGTATTTGCTTTTAACACAGTATACATCTGTTTGCATTTCGGGTCATACAGGAGTTTTGCAATTTGGGTGCTGCTTTAGCTTTCTTTAATTTCTGTAGTTTTATTCTGAGATTACATATCACAGGAAGGTGGTTGCTCCCACTGTTGACACTTGGTTATGTTTTACAGAATCAATTAATAAAAGGATATGGTTGTTTCAAGACTGGAAATAATCCTATCTGATGACTGATGTAAAAACAATTAAAAAATCTTAACCCTTTGTTTATTCTCTGCTTTATTCAGACAAGTATTCTCATTTTGGCCAATGTATTTTCCAAATTTCAAGTTATTTTGGAGTACAACTTATCCACAATTTTTTTTACTCATTTTACTTTCACAATTTCTTCAGTTAGAATGGTTAATTGATCAGTGATAAATATTCATTTTACTTGGATTTAAAAAACATTTTCTCTCTACAAGAACTGTAAGTATATATGTGTAACTCTATTAATCGTAAAACATTTTTTTTTATGTATATAAATTTCATTTTGGTTGCTAATTCTTTTTTATACTCCTTTTCTATTTTATTACAAATAGAAATATTTCAGTTTTTATTGCTCAATCAAAAATTCCATTAAAGTTTTAGTTTTAGAAGTAAAATATTCATAGAGTAGGTACTTTGTAAAATATATTGTTTAACAAATACAAGGAATGCTGAAAATTCTTGTCCTAACCCATATCCCAAAATCTGATCAAACCTAAGATTTTTTTTTTTAAATCCCTTAGTCTGACAAAGAACTTTTCATTGTCCTCTAGTAATGTAAATTTTATGAATACCAAATATATTTTTATTTGTTCATATTAAAATATGTGTAATTTGATTTATAAAATTTTCTATTTCATTAAAAGTAAAGAAAAACTCAGATCATGTTACCTCAGTTTATTTTTTCCTACAAAATGATAAAGAACTAAAAAAATCAGTAATTTTCAAATAATTACCATATGTGAAACTCGCTTGAAATAATCCTATCCTATCCTATCCTATCCTATCTTAGAATGGAAAATTAATAGCTAATAAAAATATCAAATAACTGACTGGAACATAACTTGAGTAAAGAAAAAAGGAAGACATTGTTTCAAAATTTTATGTCATCATGATTTAAAACTTATCAGTAATTGTCTAGAACATCAAGAATTATCTTTTATTTTAAGGAAGAAATTTACTTAGATTAATAAATATGTGGTTTTATGTGTAATTGTAAGTTGTGTATGTGTTTTATTTTCAGGTACATTCATCACAACTGACATCAATATTCGAAGATTTGAAGATGTCAGTACTGTAGAATTATATGAGACAGTTCGTAAAATCCGATCTCAGAGGGCATTCAGTATTCAGGTGCCTGATCAGTATGTTTTTTGCCATTTAGCACTGATTGAGTATGCTGTTCACCAAGGACTATTAGAATCTAAATGGCTTGAAGTTGATAGTGAGAGTGAGAGTGACTAACCACATTATAAGGCAGCAGTTTCCTATCTCCAAATCCCCCCTATCTCTGGTTGCACAGTTTGTATTTCTGTCAGCTTACCAATTCAGTTTATAATTTCATTTATAAAGCTGAAATGAAATAAAGATATTTTTTCAAAAATGAATGACATTTCTACTGAGCATTTCTAAAGTATTATATAGCCTAAATTGTAAAAGAAAATCCAATCAATATGTAGATTATTCTAAAATGAAAATTGAAAAGAAGGATGAAAATGATGCATGTGTTTTTTTGTTTTTTTTCTTCATCTCCCCTATTTTTACTTTGTTTCTGTTAGCTGCAACCACTCAGCTCCAGAGTAGCCTCCTCTTGTATTTTTTATCCAATTCATATGTAACTAAATCATTTGATGTCTCTACATATGGTGGTAGCTGCAGGGGAATAGGCAAAAGGAGAAAAAATCTTGTTAAAGTGAGTAAGAAAAAAAATACATACTTGTCAATATTTTTAACAAATGTAAAACCTGGATTCTTTCTAGTATTTTCCATATCGCTTCAAAATACTACCAAAAGCTGAGAAGTAATGTCTACTTTCTTAAATTCAGCAAATGACTTTTTACCATTATTCATTCTCATACCATGTCAAGTAACCATTTTATTTTACTCTTATAATCTCAGCCAACAATTTAATTTTTCATCCTTGTTAACATTCATCAATAATGATTAAGCTTGTACTATTGCAGGTACTTATTCTACATGCTACAGAGCCTATGAGTAAATATTCTGTTGTGAACTGAGGACTAATCAAACCATTTATTTGATCTAAACTTGCTCAGTTTCACTTGTATTCTATTTGTTTTACTCTAAGTGGCCTTATTTCTTTCTGACTTTGTTTCCAGCTGATTGATTTCTTTCAAGCATATCCGTGTCTCTTCCTACCGTCCACTGTGAAATTTGCAAGCATCTTTAACTTGACCACATTAAAATAATATTTACATGTAAAATTTGCTTGCATTTAAGGTTTGTTTATCCAAATTTTGTGGTGCAATGTTTATCTCTTTCTAGAAAGAAATTTTTCTCATGAAATTTCTATAGAGATATAGACTTTATTAGATTTACATGAATTGGTATGAAGGTGTACATGTGGAGAGTTTAATGCTATGAATTTCTTTTATCTGTATGAAGTAGAAGTACTAATTAAACTATGAAAATATTTATTGATCACTTTTTTATTAAACTGTTTTTTCTTTAAAAACATTTTGATTAACTCATTATATCCATCTTTTTAAAAAATGTAAATATTATACTAATACTCATTGAAAGTGCTACAAGCACAAAATATACGCACATTTACATTACAAACTGTATATAGATAAGGAACATAGGGTTTATATAAAGTGTTTTTTTATACCCACATGAGCAAATAAGATATCTGGCATAATTTGGGCATTTCTATTGTTCATTAAGTCCCACTCTCAAAAAGAGTCTGTCTATCCATCCAATTTTTTAAGAAATCTTTTAGATTTATATGTAATCTGTTTCCAAATATTTCAACTCTTTAACATATAACTCTGTAGCACTGATCACATTTACAAGTTCTGCACATGTTATGCACTGAAAAAAATTGAAAAACACTGAATTTCGATTTAATAAGTTCAAATTATCCTTACACTGCTTTTGTTGTGCTGACACTGAATAAATTTAGGTAGAAGTGAAAATCCTTTTTATTGCTTTATTTTATTTCAATTTAGTTGGTTCCTCATGTTTACATCTCAGTAAATGTTATAAATATTTGTAATTGCTGCTGAGTTCAAAATACAAATACTATTGCTGGTTCACAGTATTTAAAATTTTTAGCATTTGATGATTTAAGATATTGCCCAAGTTTTGTTATATAATTCCTTTGCTGGTATCTAGAAATAAGCACTTTAGAACTGATATATAGTTTAATCTCATAATTCTTTATTATTTTTCATAGATTATTAATTAAACTTTTTTATTTTCCTAATTCATTATTAAACATCTCAAATGCTTTTGTATTTTTGTTGGCATGATCACATTTCTGTTGTAGCTGTTTTTAATTCAGAAATATAATGACCTTCATTTTATGTTACTGCTGAATTTGAATTATTCATGTCAATCCTAAAACATCTTTTTCTAAAAGCCTCATTAGTATTGTAGATATATTCATATGCATATGGAAATTTAAAAAATACTTTGGCAAAAGATTAAAAAATTGTTTCTGACTGGAAGAAGAGCAGGAATTCAAAAACATTCATGAAGTCTATTTGATTTAATTCTGCTGAAAAGTCACTTGTTCTCTTAACCTTTTTCTCCTATTAGCCTAAAATGCACCAGTTCCTGTCTATAATTAACTGAGCTGGGTGACTGTAAATACCATTGTAGAATTGCTATATATATATATATATATATATATATATATATATATAATTCACTTAAAAAAAAATTTAAATTGATGGCTGTAAGAACAAACGAAATTGATGCATTTATTGTTTTTTTTAACTTTTCCTTTTTATGCAAAAAATTAAATTAGCTCAAATGTTTGCAAACTCTTTAAAATCAAACTTTTTTGTTCAAAAACATTGCCAATTCATCCTTCAAATTAAAAGCATATTGATAATGATGATATAAAACACTTGCAATTTCAAATATTTTATATACACATAAAATTGTGTGGTTTTATTTTTTATTTTGAGAGAATATTTCAAGGAAATGAAAGATATATGAAATTTGAAGAAGCAAAATACTGAATAACTTTATTTCTAAACAAATCAGCATAAATGTAAACTTAAATTTCAGTTAATGAGCATTAACAATTAAAAAATGAATACCTTCCCTTTTTGTAATTAGTCTTTTTATTGTGATAGAAATAATTACACAAAACTGAAATATAAATAAAAGAATTCAGTTACTGGAGCATTTTGTCAAAATCTACTCAGGTACTTAGCCCCAAATGTCATACAAACTCTTTCAGCACACTATATTAATTTGTATTTTTTTTCATTTTGATACATGAGTCAATAAATAATAGCAAACTAAAACATTTAAAAAATATTTTGCTTTCCTATTTTTGACTAATATGCAATTTAAAATATAACTAATGATTTCAGTAGGAAAAGTTAGCAAACATGAACATTTTTCTTTGGATACTGCTGAAGCAAAAATCTGCTGCAAAAAAGCTTTTTATATAAAGGTTTGCTGTTTGTCACTTTAATGTTGATCCAGATTAATTAGATTTCAACATTTGCTTGTAAATGATTGCAATTATTAAATTTGAAGATATAAAATATTAATTTTTAATATCACCTGTTATGTTCCATTATGTTTGGAGTGTCAAAATTGAAGATAAAAAAAATGCTAATATACCTATCTTTTATTTAGGTTTTATAAAATTAAATTGCTGTATAATATTGATTCAAAGCAAATAATTCCATTTTTCTTGTCTCTTTATCCTAATTTTTGTATTTGCATTTTTGTGCCTATTTAAACAGTTCAGTTGTTTTCCCTCAGTTTCTGTTTTGGGGTTTTTTTGTAAATATACGTAGATTTATTTAGATAAATTTCTTTTTAAAGCCAGTAAATAAAATTTTCTAATGAAGTCAGTTCTGTTTCTAAAGGAAATATTTTGTTCATATTTTAATATTTTCGTTTTTGTTGAAGATTTTCATTTTCAGTCAAGAATTCCTATTTCTACCACTTTTTTTTTCCTGGAGTAAATTTGTATCTTATTTAATTTTTCTGTTCATATTCGGGCAATGTGCAAGAAAAAATGTTAATAACTTATAAGTATTGATTCTTTCATGAGAGCAAATACAGTTCTACTTTTATAATTAAGTGTAACCAAAATTTATAAAATTAACTTGTATAGTTCTCCTACTCTCATTTAATTCTTGTATAAATCTTTGTGTATATTTGTGCTTGCATTTGTTTGATTGTGTGCATGCATGTGTGTGTGTGTGTGTGTGTTATATATTTTTTTAATATAAGCTTTAATAATTTTTCATCTAGGCCAATGTTGATGCACTGTGGCTTTCTGAGATAGGTTTTCTAAATGAATGTTGCATTTATTCTATTTTTCCATTGAAGTTATACTCACACATCAAAGTAAATTCTGGAGTTTTGTAGATTATGTAATAAATAACAAAAACTAAGGAATTACATTAATCAAAATGTTTGTTTATATGATTGAAAACAAATTAATTTTCTGACAGTAATGAAAAATTAATTTTTGTTTTTTCAAATATAATTTTATTGATTTCTTTGCTTTTTAAATAAATATAAAAGTGTTGGCATCTAATTTATGCCTAGCAATATTCTTTCAATCACCCGGATATTATAATCTTTTATTAAACATGTCTGATTGCTCAAACACTAACCTCTTAGTTGTCAGTTTGTTTCTTGCATTCTCATGTTTATAATATATCAAAGTTTATTTGTGCATTTTTTTCTCATTTTATTTGTAAGTTATTCCACAAGATGTTGACTTGGATTTTTTTAAAGTTTTATTTCTTCTAATAAATCATGAAAATAACTATTGGATATCAATACTATCAAAAATTTGTATAAGGAAAAAAAAAAGCAAAACAAAAAAAACTTTAAATTTAATTTGAATATTGCTTATCACATTTTGATAAAAATGAGTTTTTAGTGAAAACAGATTAGTTTCCATCAGTCTGATTTTGAAAACTCTCCAAATCAAAGCTGATTCAGATAATGTTTCTTTGTTATATAGCTTGCCTTTCATCTGTAAATATGTTTAGAAAGAAGTTGTTTTAAAAATATTGTTTAAATTTAGATAGTTGCAATGTATCAAATATATTTAGTTTTTTATTAACTTATATATATATATGCTGATACAGTTGCTGCACTTGTATTTAAGTCAGTGAATTGTTGATGTTTATACTCATGAAAATTTTTTTTCTTTAGAGTATTTGAATTTATGTAATCAATTCCTGGAAAAAGGAAATATTTATTTGGCATAACCAATTTGAGTGTAGCTTCATACTTGCCTCTGTTCTATTTACATGGTATGAGAAAGATGTTTACTTTAGTTTCCTTAAATTCTTCCACAGTGCTTGAGTTGGAATAAAATACAATTATTTATCCTTGTGTGGGTGTGATTTTTTTTTTTTTAAATTTTGCAACAAGTTTTAGAGTTTGCTTGTTTTAAATATTGTACATGTGAGTTACTTTTGAAAAGACATGAAAAGATGTTGGACTATAAATAAAAGACAAAATTAAAGAAAAAATGTAAAAGTGGTGGTTAACAAATGATTAATTGCTGTATCCATATTGTTATCGTTTTTCACAATAAATGAATGGACCTCTCCCTACTTGGAACCTGGTGCTAGTAAAGTTTGGCATGAGTTGGTTGTGACAAGAATTCATTCAGATTACTTCTCTTATAAGAATAAATTTTGTACTTTTCTTGCATTAAATATTACAAAGAATTGACACTTGGATAAATCTACAAATATGTCAGTAGAATTCCTTAAATCACATATTACAAAAAGTTGCTAGTAAATAATTGATTGAATCTGTTTAAATTTTTTTTTTTTTTTAAATTATATAATTATTTATCCTGGTTATTACATCAACTGTAAAATTTATTTAATTGGGGGTGGGGGTTGTGGCAGGTTGGTATCTAAGAATAAAATTTGCTCTATTAAAAGATGAAAGATAATTCAAAAAAATATTAATTACAAGCTTTTTAAAATTTCATTTTGTTTATATTATATAATTATCTATTCTCTCAATTTGATGTTTGTATTTTTGCAAAAGTGAAGGACAGTAAAATAATTAGTCATACATGTGAATGGTCATATGTTTATAAATATACAGGGTGTGACTGAAATATCTCCTACATATACCTCCCAGAAATACTTCATGTTGTTTTACCATTATGTGGGAGGTATTTCTGCTGCACACTGTAGAAAATTTCATTTGATATTCAAAGAATTCAAGACAACTGATAATATCTTTCACACCAGTGTTTTGTTTTCTCCACTGGACAGGTAAACTAGCAAAAATGTTAATATCCTTTGATGGTGAATCTGTTAAAATGGATTAAATTTTAAGTCAATATTTTAAAAAATGTATTATTTCTTTTCTCCATGTGTGTACTTCATATTGGTATTCTCTCTCTCTCTCTGATGTTGAAGAAAACATCACATATTTCTTTCACTCTTATATTTAGCTCTATTTAGTGTTTCACTTGTTATATCCAAAATAAAGTTTTGATTTGACTAAGAAAAAGATATTTATTTTCTTGTAAATAAAAAAAAAAACCTTTTTTTTTTCTTTATCCTTAGTCTTTGGGGGGTTGGGAGACAAGTAGCACTTCAAGTTAATGATGATAGGAATTTTTTTTATGCTACAACTTAGGGGGGGGGCAAATTAAAAACTTTCTGGTGCACTGAAAGTTAGTTATTTTGCATTTTTCATGAGCAAGGGAAAACAGCAAGATAAAACATGACTGAAATTAAAAAAAAGTTATTGCAATAATAAATTATATATAACAAAATGTCTATATTATTTTTTAAGTGATCCTGCAAATATTTCTTTCAAATTTATGGATTGGCCCTGATACTTCTCTAATACTTTGCTTCTTTAATTTTAGGTGTGAACCTATAAATATAGATTTTAATTTGTTCAAGTTTAAGATCTCAATTTTCTGTTGATATCTGAAATTATGGTAGATACTGCTTTAAATTCTAAATAATTGACACATATTAATGTATTTTTTGAAAAGAAAAAAAAAAAAGTTATGAGAGCTTGGATAATATGTGAACAAGAAAATTTTGTCTTGATAATCCTTGAATCATCTTAGTCAAGTTATATTGTTAATGTTTTATTCTGAAAAGAATATCTACTACTGTTGGATATGTCGTTATATTTCTTTACTATATGAACTTTTCATGTGATTTTTATGCCACTGTTCCATTTATTATTTATGTGCAATATAAAAATAATTGCATATAAACACCAGTTGTAGATACCTTTGTGAAACTCAATTAAAAACCATGCCTTAGATTTTAAATCAGATCATTGTTCATTATACACTTATATTTCTTTTATAAAATATTATGAGCTTTAAATGTTCACAGGACAAAATCTCATATTTTGTGAGCTTTTTAAACATTTAAAATAGTTTTTGTTTTGTAATATTTCAAAATTTTTATGAGAAAAGACTGTCTTAGCAAAAATGAGTGGTTTCTTGAAATGTGATAGCAATTATCCTAAGTAATTCATTAACCTTTTAATGCCCATTGTTTCACTAGTAGAACAGACATTTTTTTATAACAGATTTTGATTGTTATTAATAATGGAAAAATATAAAATACAATTAATAAGTTTAGTATAAAAAATACATCTTTAAATATGTTCAACTAGTGAAACAATGGGCAAAAAAATAAAACAGTAATTTTCTAATTACTCTTCTAAAATGTTTTTCATTATTGTGTTATTTATAGTAGCTTCTTAGAATCATTTACTATGAATAGCTTTTCTCATGGGTGGATATCAATTAAGAATTTCTAGTTTTGGGAGGGTAAAAATTAAGGCCACCATGCATAAAATCATTTAAATTTTTGAAACTTTTACAATAGAAGTTATAATTTAAAGTTTTATATCAGCTGTTTGATTTTTTTTTTTTTTTAACTTTATAAATAAAAGGGTTTAATATAACCTTAAATCTGAGTTTTAACACTCCACATAAAGAATTCGCTTTAGATGATTTCATGTTTATTTCCCTTTTTTAAAACCAAATTAAAAAATGAATATTGCAACCAGCACTAAATTTAATTTTCCTTTTTATTTTGCAATGACAAATCTTTTAAAAAAAAAAAAAAAAAAATTTTTTTTTAAATAACTAAACCAGGTTTTTTACTTCATTAAAACTCAATTTTTAAAGCTTGTTTGTCTTCATTTTATTACTTTTGACCAAATCAGACTGGGTGCATCTTTGAACATGTATTATGGATGTTCTGACAGATATCCACCATTTATTCCCTTCTCCACCAAAATTTTGTTTTGCAAATACAATCATTTGTTTCATGTTAACAAACCATCAAAACTAACATTTTATTTTATTTTAGAAATTTACTTTAAAAAGAAAAATGTATTTTTTCTGTCTTTTATTAAACAATTTCATTTGTTCCTTTCTGTATTTATCATACCAAATAATGTATAGTTTTTCTTATAATAAATGTACTTCTAGAACTATTGTGTTATTTTCTTACTTTTTAAAATCTGTTTTCTTAAAATATTCCAGCACTGAGAAAATAAACATGGTTTTTTTCTTCTCAAATCCAGTAAAATTTATTAATGTTTACCAAATTTTTAGTTCCAACTAAAATAGTTAATTTCACTTGTATAAAAGTTTTGATAATTGTTTTTATACTTATCACTAATACTAATTATATTAGCATATGGTAATTTGCAGAAATTATGAGAACAAAGTGTACACAGTCAGTTATGTGCCATTCGTGATACACGCATAGGTGATCATGTATCTTTCAATACATGACTGACAACGAAGATTTTTCTTCCTGTACTAGGTTTCCAATTTTTTTTTTTTTTTTTTTGCAGTAGACCAGTTGCCATCCAAGGCTATAGAACCTGGTCTGTCCTGCTATTTACCCATAGCTGGGGAGAGAAGAGGATTCATACCTTTCCCAAGGGTATTAGTATGTAAGTGAATGTAATAGATTCGACTGGAATTTGAACTCTACTCTCCAATTCCTCAATCCGAGCCACTATCCATTACTCCACCGTGCCTCCTAAGTGTACACCAAGAAGCAATAATTAGTTGTTCTATAAGCAGAGAATTTTATTGCTAGTTAACAGTTGGATTTCCCATGATGAATACTGGTGATGGGGAAAATTCTAAATATTCTTTTCATTTGAGTGTATCATTCAATTTAATACTTTGCACTTGAGTATCTGTCTATATTTCTGAGATCAGGTATTATGTACACTATTTACATTATTCGGACTATTGTCCTCATCTTTGTCGCCATATTTACTACGTTTCGGCCGTTGTATGCGCCGGCCTTCTTCAGGTGGTTGGAATGTTGAACTGAACCTTTTATTTTGCTCACTGGGGTAGACCGTTCTAGTTCCACATGCCATGTCTAGTGGATGTCAGTTATCTTTGCACTTGCTTAACCCCTTCCCTACCAATTATTTTGTGAAAAGCGTTTAATTTTCAGACAAATTTTTTTTATTCGTTTTTAATATAGAAAATAAGAAACTGAGGCACTTTGAAGTACCTGACGTATGAGTAGCTGGTTTTTGAACATGTTTATTTATTTGTGACTGAAAAAGACACTTGGTAAAAATGTATATACATGTCTACACCATGGAAGGGGTTAATGCCTTTATTTTTAATTTTAGACTAGTTTAAGAAAGTTTACTTGAATCAAGTACAATCAACATAAAACAGGTTTAAATTTTTTTTTTGTATCATTTTTTTAAAAATAATGCCAAGATATAAAGGTTTTAGTATAAATAAATCATGAGAGAAAAAAATAGCACATTTAACTTAGATTTAATTATCACTTTGAAATTGGCTAGCCTTATACCTTATCTCATTTTAATAGATATTTACCAAAATTATACAAAAATATCTTGAAATACTAAAGAGCAAATTTATACAATAAAATCACCATTGATTTCAACCAGAGCCTCCAGTTGACTTTGGAATTTCCTGCATCTCTTCTGGAAGCTCTCCTTGTTTAAGTTGGTGAATGCTACCATAATCCTTGCCTTCAGTTCATCTTTGTTACAAGGAGTTTTGTCAATCTCTTGCTCAACTGCGCCCCACACATAATAATCAAGGGGGTTGCATTCGGGAGAGTTAGATGGCCAGCTGTAAGGGATGATGTGGTCGCAGAAATTGTCTGACAGCCATGACTCGGTACTCCTACTTATGTGTGGAATGGTGCAGAGTCTTATTGCCAGACACTGGGTCTTCCAGCAACCACCCTCTTGAACCAGTGCAGCACTCCCTCCCTGGCTATGGATCTGATTGACATAGCCTGGATCTCACCAACAAATTTGGGAGTTTCTTCTTATCAGAATGGTCAGTGAGTTTTCCAAGCTGCTGTACCTTTGTACTCTCCATTACTCATCCAATTCTTTCCAAATCCTCTTCACTGTCCTCAGATTGACACCCAAACACTCTGAAATGTTCATATTGAAGCTTCCAGCATGAATGCCATGCAGTTTCCAAATTTATGGTGGAGTGAATTGCACCATGGTGCTCTTTTTCTCACAGACGGTGCTCAAGTGACCATACTATACTACTGTTGACAAAATCAAAAACAAACAACATACATGTGCAAAATATAAGATGGCGACAATTTACCCATCGCACATAGGTGCATCAATAGCCTAATAATGAAAAATTAAAGTATTTGAGACTTTTTTTCAACACAATTGCCACCTTTTCCAGTATACTTCATTCAGTGGTGAATAGTAATCACAAACTCTGTTATGCAATAGACTTATTGATCCAGCCCCATAGATTATTCAACTCTAATTTCATATTTTTTCTTTTTAATGAAAGATATTAAAAGTGAAGAATTTTAATTTTTTACCAGTAAAAAATGAAAATAAAAACTGAAAATGTCTTATTTTACTAAATTATTAGATATAATTAAAGTCTTAAAACTCATCTGCTTTTTTAACTAAATATTTTTGTTCAAAGCCTCACTTATTTAGCAATGTAACAAAGAATCTAATGAGAAATTATTTTTTAGTAAAACAAAAAAATATTATAATTTTTTTTTTCTTTAAGAATATTCATTTATTGCTTTTTTTGTTCATATGAAGCACTAACTGATCTATGTATATTTGATGCGGGTTCTATATAACTTTGAATCTTCCATGTCATTAAATTTAAACAATTTTGATGTAAAAACAATGTAATCTACGTAATTTAAAAACTGGCAGATAATATACAACAGATCGACATATCCCCATTTTACAATTTAGGCTTTGCTAGATAAAGTATAAAAAAAAAAAATTAAAACGGGATTAGTTCTAATTTATTTCAGAAGAAAAAGTTAGAACAGTTGACAGTATGAACATTTATTTACATTTATAGTAATGCAAAATTTCTTTGTGCTATGATCAATCATTGAAATGTCATTATGGGGTTTGGGGTCTAGTGTTCTGCCTAAGCAGTTTTATTATGAAACTTGTCAGTATTGGATCCATCCTCAGACGTGATT
>OZ038477.1:80450193-80657693 GCA_964036315.1 Acanthosepion esculentum
TATATTTATAAGTATATATGTAATATATATATGTATAAGTATATATGTATATATATATGTATAAGTATGTATGTATATATATATGTATAAGTATGTATGTATATATATATGTATAAGTATGTATGTATATATATATGTATAAGTATGTATGTATATATATATGTATAAGTATGTATATATATATATATGTATAAGTATGTATGTATATATATATGTATAAGTATGTATGTATATATATATGTATAAGTATGTATATATATATATATATGTATAAGTATATATATGTATATATATATATGTATATATGTATATATGTATATATATGTATAGTATATATACATATATACTATATACATATATATATATACATATATATACATATACATATATATATATATATACATACTTATACATATATATATATATACATACTTATACATATATATATACATACATACTTATACATATATATATATATACATACTTATACATATATATATACATACATACTTATACATATATATATACATACATACTTATACATATATATATACATACATACTTATACATATATATATACATACATACTTATACATATATATATACATATATACTTATACATATATATATACATATATACTTATACATATATATATATATACATATATACTTATATACATATATACTTATACATATATATATATATACATATATACTTATACATATATATATATATATACATATATACTTATACATATATATATATATATACATATATACTTATACATATATATATATATACATACTTATACATATATATATATATACATACTTATACATATATATATATATACATACTTATACATATATATATATATACATACTTATACATATATATATATACATACATACTTATAAATATATATATATATACATACTTATAAATATATATATATATACATACTTATACATATATATATATACATACTTATACATATATATATACATACTTATATATATATATATATATATATATATATATACAAACATACATATACATATACATATATATACATATACAAATATGATGACGAGACGATATTGTGATGAGGATGATATGGGACATACCTTCGATGGGATTGTGAAACATTTCTTCTTTAGGTAGCAATTAAACAGCTTTCCTTGGATTGGAAATGGTCCAGATCCAAGATACTTGAGAAGAACTACAAAGATTTCAGACACTTGAGCCAAGATTGAGATATCATACAGCTTGTGCTCCATAAGGTAGGGCTGTGTGTGTGTGTGGGGGGGGGGGGGGGGGGCGTTTTAAGTAAGGAATGGTCCTTGTTATCTAAATGTAAATTTCTAAAACAGCATGAAGAAATTCTGTGTCTGTACCTAGTTTATATATATATATATATATATATATATATATGAATGATAAAAATTCAGTTTTAAGGAATGCTAGATTTATGGGTTAAAGTGCTCAATATCAGGGACAGAGAATATGTAAATATAAAAGTGGACATGCTTATACACTATTGTTAGGCCCATATATATATATGGACATGTGGCCTGGTGATTAGAACATTTATTTTCCAACACCATGAGATGTGTGGGCGTTGTGGCTGTTGAACATGCACAAATGTGCCTGAACAGATGTCTGTGACAGGGATTGGGTAGGGTAGCTGCCATATATATATATATATATATATATATATATATATATATATATATATATATAAAATGTTCCTGTTCTGAAATCTACTTTGAACAATATGATGGTCACATATAAGTAGTAATCAATTTCAGATTCATCATGACAGTTAAGTAACTAAATGTGACAATTCACTGGTAGTTTATGGAAAATAGCACAATTTTCATTTCATTTTAAGCAAATACATATATTGATTAAAATTAAAATTTTAAAACAAAACATAAAATTAAAAAATAGATATCTTTCAGAAATACATTAATACAAAAATCTTTATAAATTAGAAAAAGTTAAATGTTTATATTTGTAAATAATTAAAATTCAATTTTCCTTTACATTAAAAATAAATTTAGTGCAACTTGAATTATGAAAATTTTAAAAATGTGTGTCAGATTCTCAAAAGCAATACAATATCAATTAAACATGACTGTAATACAGATTGTTCATTCTAATTTATTAAAATTAAAATACAAAGAGGTAAAGTCACATTAATTCTAACATAAGTAGTAATAGTAGTAACTTTTTTAAAAATTAAGTTTTTGGTCTTGTTTCAATTTTACTTGTTTATACTCAACATTTTACAGAAATATATATTTAATATTACATCATGAAGAATTTTGAAATTTTTGTTAGATTATTTAATAATTTCTAGTTCTTTTCCATAATACTTTGTTGTGAAATCTTCAGATTAATATAAATTTAAAATATAAAAATGAAATCTATCAAAACAATTATTACAATCTTATTTGAATTATAATTTTAATATGCAGTACTATTTCTTCATTGTGTACAGATGATATAAAGCTGCAATTTAACGTAAGATTAGTACAACAGGCACACTTCTAACACTGAATAAAATTTCATCCTTAATTATTTTAAACTAAATATTGTTTTAGCATGGAAAAAAATCAGTTAAATAAAATAATTGCCCAAAATAATAAACAAAAAATATTTTGCTGTATATTATGGGTACAACTTGCAAATATTCTTTAAAGCAAATCTCAAATCATGGATTTACAGGACATGAAAAATGTGCCATAGAGAAAGTTAAGAAATGCTTGTGTAGTAAAGAAACAACAATGGCAACAAGAATCACTAATTCTACTTGATTTTTTAACATTTCCTTAAAAAAGCAAAAGAAGCTATTTACAAGCAAATCACAAAATGGTTAGCAAAATAAGTTATGAATATTCATTCCTGAAAGAGAAATGACAAATTTAAAATAAAACATAAAACATAAAACTAAGATAACAGAACTCCATTCATTGTGAGAAAAGTAATGTTCATTAAATTTTAGCACAACAAGAGCAAAAACAAACATATCGAATAAAAACAAAAGACAAAAACAGGCAAATGGTAATTACGAAAAGCTTTGTAAGAAAATCTGTCAGTACTAAACAGGGATTATAACAAAAAACAAACAAATCTTCAGTTCTTAGGCATTAAAAACTCACATGGTTCTTCCTTCTAGAAATAAACTTAAAAAAATATATATTTTTTGAAAAATCTTTTAATAGATAATATTTGCATTCAGTTTCTAAATAGTAGCATCAATAAAATCACAAGTACAGACAATTAGATAAATACATAATTTTTCAATACACACTTTTATATAAAAATAAGCAATACTTCTTTATAACTTATTTTAAATGTTTGATAAATGACTCCATAAATGTGTTTTTTAGTCATAGACTTTTAAAAAATTCAGTCTAGCAATAAAATAATTTTATAAATAATGTGTGAAAGCTATAAAATATCAAAATGTTTTCTTTGAAAACAATCTTACAAGTCAGAATAAAAAATGAGAGCTTTGGTAATCTCTGAAGTAGTAGTAAAATTAGTTAAATCTGGCATGGATAACTATATCAAAATAGAAATTGATTGGGAACTATCAATAAACAACACTTCTGAGCACTTGTGTCTTTAATCATAAAAACAAAACAAAATTAGCATTATGAATGTATGCTCTACATTGTATCGAGCACGTTTTTAAAAAAATAAATGCTAAAGAACTGTGGATTCTTAATCTGATTGTTCTTTCTCTTTATTTGGATATAAATTCAAATATATAAATTATGTGGATGCAGTATTTAGATAAGTGCATGTTATTTCTAGGAAGAGAACCATAAAACTAACCAGGAGCAAGCTGATACACAGAGATAAAAATATTGTATTGACACCTTACTACTTGGGAGGGCAATTCGAGCTAAGTATACCCAGTCGTGTTCCTCCCTTGCTAGGAGAGCAAGGACACACAGTAGACAGAAAATTGCTGCAAAATAATAATCAAAACTAGTTACAGTGTCATTGGAAATTAAAGCTTTCTCATCAGATGTAACATAGCTCTTCTGACTTTCAAATGGGAAAAGTAAAAAAGTAACAATAAAAATAACCAGTTTTGCTTTTGAAAGTTTTTATGTTCTTCAGTTAATTTTTTTTAGTAATCATTTAATCATGAATGATGAATGTACAGACTTTACAAAAAGTACAGAGAGGTCAACAGAAATATTTTTTTTAACTGAGATTTTTATTAGCAAAATAACAAAATATTTTTCAGTTTGATAAAGTTGAAATTTAGACCTAAAATAACTTTGATGCTGTTAGATATTTCTAGATTAAAAAATCTACAAATTACAAAGGAACCAAATTTTGCTGGATTATAAAAATCAATAACAAAGATATCAAAAGAATGAACATTGGTTAATATTTCTACTGAATTAAACACAAGTTCACATATATAGTTATAAATATATACAGGTTTTGACATATTGAGATGGTAGAACAATGATTTAGTTTTTTTTTTATAGTAACCTTCAAAAGAGATAACTCAGTTAAGGTGAGTACAGATTTTCATACTCAAATAAACAACAGACATGATAAAACCAACTGAGTACAAAATTAATACTGAGAATGTAATTTAAGTTGTAATATTAAAGAGGGAGAAATTACTACAAAGCATGTGATGAATCTTCACAATATTCAAATTAAAATGTCGGAGGTTTAATTCAAATAAAAAAATGAGATATAAATTAAACCAAATCATGCTTTTTCTCAATTATTTATTTTCACAATAAATTACATAAATTTAAAAGAATCATGTTTTTATTTGTTCCTAATACTTAAAGGCATGATATATGTAGTAGGGTAGAATAATATTTTTTTTTCAATTTAAAAAGAGGTTTATATGTATGTTTAAAATCATTTAGTCTATCCTCTTGCTGACAGGCTTACATATTCTTTAACATGCCTGTCTTTTAAAAAGTCATTGAAGTAAAATAGTCATCTTATAGTAACTAACAACTAACCAAATTCTGAGTTTAATCCACTGCACTGAAAATTGGTTTTGTAAAAGAATAGCCACAAGAATTGCTTTGTTATTCATAATACTGTTAATGAAAACTTCAGAAATGATAGAGTACTAACAGAACTCATTAGAACCCTGATTTAAAATATACTTTTATGATCATGAAATCTCCTAGCACATTTTCCAAATACTAATCTTCTATTATTGTTGAAAATTTTAAAGATTACAAGTGCTTGAAAGAAAATTAATTAAAAATTAAAGGAATTAATCTCATAAAATCTTGTTCTAATATTTATAAAAAAACATTTGAAAAAATGAAAAATAATTGTTAATGAATTTTTAGATTTGTAACACTCAAGTTGTGTTAAATATCAGAAACATCCAAGTGGGGAACTATATGAGATCTTTTGTTTTTGAACAATTAACTACTTCTAGCATGTTTTAAACAATTCCAAACATGCTAATGATAGCAATCATATCCTCAACATATATTGTTGCCACATTAATGAAAATATTGAATCAATGAAGAGTAAAATTTCTGCATTCAAAAAATTAATTTAAAATATGGCTCAATAGAAAAGTAGAGCAATAAATAAATAATTAATGGTCTACTTTTGTATTGAGTCCTGTTTTAAATTAATGTTTTGGATTTCCCACCTGAAGAAATGTTACTTTTTAACATTGAAACAAAATGTAGTTTTGTAGTGGGTATGTACATATTCTAATGCAACACTGCATAATATATATATATATATATATATATATATATATATATATATATATATATATATATATATATATATATATATATATATATAGGCAGTTTTAACTAAAACATTCTTCCAGAGAACAAAAAAACTGCATAAAAAAGAAAAAAAATGAATACCTTTTTAAAGCAAAGGTACAGTTTTTACAATGACTAAGAATTTCATTGTATTTGATTTGGACTAATTTTCTTTTTTGTTGATTTTTTATCATATCATTTTAGCTATAAGAAACGTTATTTTCAGGTCAGATGCATTTCCCCCCTTCTTGTATCTCTTGTCTCTCCTCTGATTCATGTATTGAATTTGTGACATTCCATCAATGTCAATGAATTTTACCTGTCTGCCATCAAAGTTAACCAACATACAATAATTACAAAATCTCATCTAAAAAAATAAAAACTCAGCCAAAAATTTCAATTTAGAAATTATGTATATGATTCAGAAGAAAACCCAATTTAACATTGATCAATATTTTGATTTTAATCCAAAGAAAACACACAGACACACAACTTTGAAATGTTAACAATAATTTATACAAAAAGATACTGCAAAGTTCTCAGAATGGAATTTAAAAATAATTTTGATGTTTGGTCATTTAGTCAAATTTTAGAAAGTGGTTTGAACCAAGAACTTTACAGTATGCCTTTGTAAATGAAACTGATAAAAACTTTATCTCAATTGTCTTATATAAAGCTATCAATTCCAATACATATGCTAATGGTAATATTAGCCAATTCCTTACACAGAAACATTTGTCATTCATTAACTGAACAACCATTTGCTACTTTCTTTGAGTTACATGTGTGATCCATTTTAGTTGTTGCTGCTGTTGAAAGTTCTCAAATGATATGGTTTTTTATTTGGTAAAGTTCTTTGTGTTTTTGTAGCACCAGTTCAAGAGGTTTGAAGAAATGTGGTCCTCTCTAAGACCCAGAGCTGGTGCAAGGGTCTTGTGCACCTCCATCTATGAAGTGCCCCCTGTCACTCTACTGCATCTCAATTTTCATAAGGTAGTATTCATATAAAATACAATTTTTATTGTAACCTAATTATGTACAATAATCAGCATGTTTATACACATACAAAAAATATTCAAAATTCTTTTTAAAACACTGGTGGGGAGGAGGCACTAAATTGTAGTAAGCTTTTCCATTTATATCTGTCTATATTTCTGTATTGTAATTATTTACATTGTAGGGACTGTTGTCCTTATCTTTATTGCCATATTCATGATGTTTCAGCTGTTGTATGCTCCAGCCTTTTTCAGGTGATTGGAATTTTCTATTTATGATTAGTAAATATAGTTTTTACTTAATAACAATATCACCTAGCAGGTACAAAATTAATACAGATATTTTAAAATTTTATAAATTTTTATAATTAAAATTAAAAAAAAAAAAAAGAAAACTTTATATTTTCAATAAGCAAAATACTTTTACTGTATTTGAAAATTATTTAAATTTAATGGAAAGAGTTAGCTGATTTTAGTGGCATTTTTAGCCATCCATCATCACAGTGTAATTCTCTTTATTAAAAAATCTTTCAAAAATAAAATATACTTTCCTGAAACTTTATTTGAGAAATATTAGCTGATTTAAAGTTTAATTAATCTGATTTGAAACAAATATTACTTTATGTTTAAAATATCACAGAAATGCATTTTTTAACATGGCGGTACTTGTTTATTTAAGGTGTTGACAGCTTGACTGACTGGCAAGTTTATCCAATTTTTTTCTTAGGGGGTATATATCTGTAAAAATGACTTGGAATATAATGTGATCACTTTTTTATATAATTTTTAACTAAACAGTAATCTTACAGATTTAGGAAAATATTCTTCATAATCTAATGTTTTATTGAATTTTAGATACTTTGGCTTTAAACTTATTATGGTTATCACTCTTATTTTCTGATAATGTCATGTATGGATGTTCATATTTATGTGACACTATTTAGTTATGGTAATTAACTAATTAGACATAAAAATTGAACGGGAAAATGCTGAAAACAGAAAAGAAGGGCTAAGAGTTATCCCAATAGATATACCGATCAACATAAGAAGATTTTATTTTTTCAAAAAGTCTATTCTTCTCAAGAAACCGAAAAATTGCGTCAACAGTAATTTTACCTAAAGGCAATGTGGCAATTGCTGACAATTGATTGATGATGGTCATTAAAAGTGCTGGTTAAGAAAACACAAAATAACCAGAATTGATGAAGATGCAATCTATTGTTCGAGAGTGCATAGATATTGTGTAAACAGGTAATATGACTGAGGAAATGACCAGATGAGAGGGCCATGTGTTAAGTGTAGGAATTTTGGCAGGGCACAAAAAGGGCTTGCGTAAACAAAATTCCAGTTGATAATTCTAACTGCTCATAATCTGGGAACAAGATAAGAAATCCTGAATAAGCAGAGGTGTCAAAGAGTTAATTAATGAAGCAAGCTTAGCCACACCAGCACAACTGAGACGCCACTGGTCGTGTGATAGCAGTAGTGACAGGCAGAGGTAAAATAGTAAGACGGAGAAGTTACTAATGCCCACCGAATGGAATTAGTGTGAGGTACCAATGTGAGGAGAAAGGAGTTTAGGAGGATAGCTATCCTGCAACCTCTCCTCACAGATGAAGGGATCCCCCCAGAAATGGGAAGTAATTAATTTTCCTGGCCAAAAAACAAAGGGACCCTTGTTGGAAATTGGGGATTCACTGAAAATCCCAGGCTGTGTCTAACCGCACTGGGTTTTGGTTGAAGTCCATATAAGCGAGTGCTCTCGGGCAGTTCACTAGTCAGCAGTAGGAGTAGCTGCATGCAGGAACCAGAGAGTTGTCACACAGAGCTAACTGAGAGATTCCACGATTCCTGCTGATGCGAGAGCCTCCAACTTCGCCTTTCTACAAACAGCAAGTTATACTGATGAATGAAGCTAAGTCAGTGCCTAAAAACTAAACCAGTTGACTTAGAAGACCAGAACTTGCCTAGAAGTATAAACGTGTCACTCTCAGAAGAGACAGGTTGGGAAGAAAACACACTCCTGTATATAACAGATTGATAAAAGCTGATTTGCCTTCTTTAAACATACCCAAACATTTTGGGGGGGTTTTCATTTATTTCTTTTTACTTGTGCAACATCACCTCCAGTTCAGACTCACCTTGCACGACAGCCCCCGTGTCTGATTGATCTTGTCAACCTAAGATCAAAATCACAATGTGGGTAGGTTAGACTTGAGATTGAACTTGGTACTTTGATAACCAGTCATTGGAAGCAAGCTGAGAACAACGGAGCTAGTGTCAAACCGGTTGCATCTGGTGTGAAGCCATTACGTATTCATGCTGTTAGAATTGACCAACCATCCCACTTGGTACCCTGACCAAAAGATCCTGCCGTGTAGCAATGACCAGGTCACATATTGGTAGCAGTGACTAAGAGTCAACCCCAGAACGCCCCAGTAAGTGTCACATTTACAAAAATCAGCATGTTTATAGTATAAATATGTATAAACTTTATACACATACAAAAAAATCCAAAATTAATTTTAAAATATTTGGGATAGCTAAATTGTAATTAGCTTTTCCATTTATGATTAGTAAGTATAGTTTGTAATTAATAACAATATCACCTAACCTATGCAAAATAAGACAGAATTTTAAAAGATTTAAAACTTTATAAATTATTATAATAAAAATTTTAAAAAAATGAAAATAATTCTTCATTGATAAAATTTTTTTTAAGACATAATATATGTTTTAAAGATCTTTCATTAAATATGACGAACAAGGAAAATTTTATTAATTTTTATTTAGTTTTTCCATTGCTCTTAAATTTGGTGGAAGTGAGCAGGTACAAAAACCGTTCATACTGTCAATTGTCCCCCAGCGTTTTTGGCTGCTTCTTTAGCCATTTTCAAAGGGGTTGTTTTTGCAATGGATAGTTTATTTTCATGTTTTGACCATTACCTAGCAAGGGACCCTGGTTTAGCATGGGCAGACCTAGAGAGATTGCTGATAGAAGAATATGCGGATGAGGGAACAGCAGTAGAGGCCATCGATACGGGACTTCAAAAATCTAGAAAACATTCATCCATCCCAAGCACTCACACACACACACGCACTCATTCAGACAGACAGAACAACAAATACGAAAAAACACACCCGCGAAACGAAAGGCGCCCCGCATCCACCAGAGAACTGAAATCACTGATCACCTAACGAGGGAGAGGATGGGGAGTTAAACTAAAGAAAAACAAAAGTGGACAGAAAAAAAAGGGGGCCAATGAGCAAACACACCCTAGCTAAGTTCACAGAAATAGGAAAGAAAAACTAAAGAATCAAAACCAAAAACCTATTCTCGCCTAAATCCAGGGATGGGTTGCCCAATTTCAACCCAGGAAGACAATATCCTGATGCCTAACCGACATCAAAATGACACTCCAGGTCAGCCCCTTTTACTCGGCACATACGCGCAAGATTCACCCAGCTTTTGCTAAATTCTGATGAGGTGAGCCGCTCCCCACGAGATCACAGATTAACCGCGATCACGGCCATCCCTTGTACCTCCGACCAATTCATTTCAAACTGGAGATCAGGACCGAACCAGACGCCGGTTATCTTGATCGGCCCATCCATCCAGAGGAAAGGTCCGGGAAGAGAAACTCCCTTCCACGCACCCAACCGCAAGCCAACAGACTTATCGCAGTTGATCTTGGCTCCTGTCACCATCTCATACCCACTGATCTCTTTGCTGACTTCGTCAATCTTGGCTCTGCTCGACACAAGAACTGAAATGTCGTCAGCATAGGCAAAATTACTGGCTGAGGTGGTAGCCCCAGGCAAGGAAATTCCGCTCAGGACCTGATTCGCCTTTAACTTGCGAAGGAACGGTTCCAACACAAGAACGTAAAGCAAAGGTGAAAGTGGACAACCTTGATGAATGGAGCGAGACAATATGAAAGGCTTCGATCTTACCCCATTCACCTCCACCAGCGCACTGGGGGTCGCATACAAAAGTTGGATCCAGGAGCAAAAGTCGGCTCCGAAACCAGCTGCCGAAAGGACAGCCTCCAGAAAGCGATGGTCAACCCTATCGAAGGCCTTGGACTGATCTAAATTGATCAGCGCGGCTTCACTGTCAACTTGGTCTGAGATCAAGCGTACCATATGCAGGTTATCCTGAATAGTCCTGCCCTTCACAGCACAAGTCTGTTCGGAGCCAATCAGACTAGAGAGGACAAGCTGCAAACGGTTGGCTAAGATCTTCGACAAAATCTTCAACTCTGTATTTAACATAGTCAAAGGGCGAAAGTTATTTAACCCATCCCCACCGTTCTTGTCCTTACGCAGCAACTTGATCACACCTCTGGTGAAGCGTTGGGGTATACACCCCTGCTTCATCCAGTTGTTGAAGATCAGTTCCAGCAAAGGAACGAAAACGGGCGACTGCCTCAAGTAAACTTTGTAGGGAAGACCATCTAGTCCCGGAGATTTATCCAGGCCAACCTGTTTCAGCGCTTCCCAGATTTCCGACTCTGTGATGGGGCCCTCACACCCAGCCTCTTCAGCTGCCTCAAGGCAGGGAAAGCCGGCCAAATAGGTGTCGAACCGAGCAGGGCTCAGACCGAGCTCCCTGGTGAAAAGATTCTTGAAAATAATCTCGAAAGGCCTCACATATGCCCACGTTTAGAGTCACAGTTCGATTATCCGGCAATGTGACGCACGCGATATGTCGCCTAGCAGCGCTCCGATTTTCCTCTGCACGCAATTCAGCTGCCATATTCGTCGCCTCAGAGGACATTCTTTTCAACCTAGCCCTAACTACCAGAGCTTGATCCTTCTTGATAAGCAAGGAGGACAACTCTGCCTTAGCTAAGGTTATTTCCCCACTATTACGGGATTTCACTGCCCGATCAACTTCTTCTAAAGCCGCTAATCTATCTAGATTGAGTTGACGACTAAAATCGGCAGCAAACGTTCTAATTTTGGATTTTAATATATCCCACCAGACGTTACCTAAACACCGCCCCTGTCAATTCCCTCTGTATCATTAGTAGCAGCTGGTTCCAGAAATCCTGCTCACCAAAAAGTGAGCAGTTTGATTTCCAGTACCCAGCCAACCTAACCTTAGGCTTATCTAAGTTTACATGGACCCGGAAAAGCCTATGATCCGAATAAACTATCTCATGGAAACTTGAACACCCTAAGAGCTCTACATCGACTCTCCTAACTAAAACTCAGTCGAGGTAGCTCGCAAGCATCCCAGGAGCCGAGTTGCCACTATTTGTCCAAGTCTATGCTACCTCCCGAGGGTGCTCATTCTGGTACGTATCGACAAGATCAAACTCGCCAATAAAGTCCTGAAATGGTTTCACGTCCCGGATGTTAGTACCCGAATTTTGCCCTATACAATCTATATCGGGGTCAAGGACGGCATTCCAATACCCCGCTAAAACTACCCAACGAGACGTTGTCAAAAATGGCCGATCTGCCGAAACAAAGCAGGCCACGCGGAATGGTTATTGGGCGCATAAACCCCAATGAGTCGTAAAGCCTTATCCTTTATGGTAACATCGAGCATGCAAAGCCTGCCCGCCGGATCTGCGAAGACAAGAGTACATGCAGCCTTCAAAGACCTGCTCACTAGCCAAGAGAGACTCTTCAAATGACCATCAAAACATGCTGAATAAAGTGAGACCCCCCTAGACAGTATATCCTCATGGTCATGAGAAGAAAACCGGGTCTCTTGCACACAAACATTCACCCCGAGGCGCTGAAGGTCATGAGAGAGCCTCGCCCTGCGAGACTCGGACCTCAGGCCCCGCACATTTATACTTGCTAACCAGAGAGCCATAGTGAAGACTGGTTAGGGTTGATTTCCTGAATTGAACATAGCTGGGGTAAGGATACCGACAATATCTCCCATAGACCCATGGCCCATCTCAGTCTTGATGGAACCGTCTTGGGAGATCCCGCCGATATCCCAGGGGAAAGTCAGTTTTAGTGCTCTATAAAGAGAGGGGTGAACAAAAACCGGGACCCTCCCTGCACAAAATTGTTTCATTTTTCTCAATTTATATTTTGTACGATAGCAATGGGCGGGTTCATTTTGAACGAAGAAATTACTTCATCCAACATTGAGCAGATTTTTTTCACCCCTGATCTTATAACAGTTAACACTCTATGTCTTTATCCCCAAATTGTTTAATGGACAACAGATATTTAAAATTTTTTATTCTGTTGCCATAGTTTCTGGCTTTTTCCGCTTGCAACGGGGATATTTTACACATGTCTGTCCCCGGATTATAAATATGCTTTGGTTTTTTCTTTTTTTCAGTTGAATCCTGTGTGGGGCTTTGAGCCTTTTGTTAACTGGAGGTGGCATTTCAGATGATTTAATGGGAGAAGGACTGGGGGTGTGGCGGGGAGTATATGATTGTTTAAAAGGGCTGGGGTCTCTACTGAGAGGGATTTGGGACTGGGCAGAAGAAGTGGAAGGAGAGGCAGGTGATGACTTCTCCCTATAAAGAGGGGTTGAGGGATGGAGAGAAGATGGTGGGTCGGAGGATGTGGAGGGAGTGGATTTCTTCGTAGAGGGGGACTTTTGTTGACGGGATGTAGAGGGCTGAGGAGACTATGTAGGGAGGTCTTGAATAGAGAGAGTTTTCCTTTTCGTTGTTGGTCCAAATTGTTTTTTAGTTCCTTTATTTTTTCAGTTTTTTCGAAACCTGGATCATTTCTTTTGTAACTCCTGTATGGTCGGAATGGAGGCCGGAGCGTTGCCCTTACTGTTGTCAGAGGGAGTGGGGCTGTAAGTGTCTTTAGTCCCAGGGGCTTCAGGGGACTTAGGACCCACGGTCTGACACTTCCCTCTGGACCTGCCAAATACCTACCATTCCCCCTCTTCCCTTTCCTCAACCACACTTGCAGTGGAAGAAGGCTCTTCGGGGAATGGGGGCTTAGATGATGACCCAATCGGGGGTACAACCACTCCGGTCCCGGTAGCCGGCATGCTCATTACAGGCGTGGCGGTTTTTAAAGACTTGGTCAGAGGGGGAGTTTGGTCGATTGGGACCTAACTACCAGAGGCCTTCTTCTCTGGACAGGAAGAGGAAAGGTGACCAGGCTTTTTGCACTTCCAACAAACTGGTTTACGGCCAGTCACAATGACGGGCAGCTTCAGGTCACCAATGTCAAGACAGTTGGGGACGGAGCCGAAGGCTTTATGATCGAGCATAATATCGAAGCTCCATGCCCCAGTCAGGCTATCACAAGAAGCACCCAGAATCTCACCATACTGGGCCAAGAAAGCCGCCAGGTGCTCCCGATAACCTGAGGAGGGACCTCATATACTGCTACACTGATCCTTTGTACAGAGTACGAGGGCCGGCGTACTCGTACTCTGTACGAAGGATCAAATCTTTTGTTATTAGATCCCTATTTGTGGCTCTTATACAGTCTTCCTCGGTGGGCAGCAGCATGTCCCACATGAAAAAGCCCTTGCCCATAACAATTCGGAGTGGCTTAAACCCCAGGGACGCCAGTGATTTTAACACTGTGTCTTTAGTCGAACAACAAATTTTGCGCGAACGCTTGTCGCCGACAAAAACTGACACTATTCTTTTCTCAATCTTCTCAGTTCAATTGGATCCTCCAAGAGCCCTCCTTTCAACACAAGGTGTGTGTAACTCTTGGCACGCTCCAAGAACTCCGCATTATCGATGATGCATTTAGGAGGGGACTTCCAACAAGAGGACGATTACCCGGCCTCTGCATTAGCAGTTGAGTTGTTATTAGTCTCATCTAATTTCTTGTAATTTTCAGCCTCTGTAGTTTTGGAGGCTTTTTTAAGGACTTCAACAATTTGTTCGTTTGTAGGAACTGTGGGTAGGGCGAGATATTTTTCATTATTATCCTTGTCAGGAGGATCTTTCTTTGGATTAAACAAGTGCTTCCTTACTGATCTCCTGAAAGAAGCCATTTTGGGCTTTTTTTTCAAAATTAAAAAGGAAGGTACTTTTTTTTTCCTTCTTATCCATTTTTCAAAGAGAAGGGGAGGGTGAAAAAAAGGCGGGGGAAATAGTTACAAAAAAGACAAATATCGCCTAAAGGCGAAACAATAAAAGGAAAACACGAAAAGGAAAAATAAACAATAAAATGAAAAAGCTATACAATGAAAAAGGTAAACAAAGAAAATACGAAACTTCGACAATAGCCGAAAAAAAAAGGTAATAATAAACTAAACAAACTTAACCAAAATGAAATTCAAATGCAAAAGAGTCAGGCGATAAAGAGCAGTCAGCCAATGGTCAAAATGTCTCTCCCTTGAGTAGTGAAGCCACAACTCACCAGCAAAGACGCGTCTGTCTCTTCTCAAAAAAAGCAGCTTGCTTTATACAGCAGAGGATCGACCATAATTTGCATGCGAATAACGAGATGAGATTTTGCGTTAACTGTCCGAGACCACCTAGCATAAAACATGGGCACCGCCACTTTGGTTCTTTTTACTGCTGAGCAGCTGAATTTTGCAAGTCACACAGATTCGTGGACGTTTCAAAGGTAAACCGTTTTCACAATTTTCCCCACAGAAAAAGTGTTGAAAAAGATAAAAAGTACTGGAACACGGGTTGAAGGTTGGCAGAATAGGGAAAAGAAATCTCCTGTGAACTTAGGACAGGTGAAAGAATGACTAGAGGATTGGGAGAAAGAAACCAATCAAGATTGGTCCCTTCACCCATTAGATACAGACTGGTCTGTTGGACCTGCAATTATGAGGGTCATAGGACATGAATGTCCAACAAGATGGGGGTTGCCTCCAAGTTTTGCAGGACCAAATTGTGCTAAGTGTGGCCAGTTTGTCCATGAGCCCAAGTGGTGTAGTGCCCTGAGAAAGAAGCCCCCAGAGTCCCCCATCAACAGATCCACCCCTAGAAGATAGGAAAAAGAAACACCCAGATACCACCCCAGCTCAATAAATAAAAGGGAAGGTAGCCCATGTGATAATGAGAAAAAGAAGAATGCGATGTTGGACATGTGGACAGGTCAGTCACTTTTTTTCAGGAGAGAGTGCTGTTTTTGAGGACCCAGGACACCTGAGTAAAGATGATTAGGAACGGAGAGAACAGGCCTTGGAAGGGTTGTTCAAGGGCACCAAGTAAATATAGATGGTTGGGACCTCCATACTAGGTAGATGATGAGCAAATTCTGTTGTCAGCAGCCATATCAAGAAGGCCAGGTAGACACTGCTCCAGGGGAAAGATAGCTAGAGTATTTTCATTGTTGACCCAAGAGGGGGAACTTACCTGTAAAAGGAAAAGCGATGAGGGCATTAATAGACACAGGGGCGTCTGTATCCTTGATCAAAGAGGAGTGGTATAATTGAGGCTGCAAGAGTAGAAAGTCCTGACATTATGATTAGGTAAGCAGACAGGAAGAAGACGACGATAATGGGAATGGTGTGACTCCCAGTAAAGATAGGAGGGACAAATAGTATCCATAAGTTATGTGGCCCCGAGACACTGTGGAGAGATTATCTTAAGTGAGGATTGGCTGGACCAACATAAGGACCAATTAAAATTTTACCCTGCAATATCATATATATAGTGGTTGACACTGACATAAAATTACCTCCAAGGATGGCAGTATCTGGTAGAGGTAGGCTGGTAACAAAGAGAAAATTAGAATGTAGAATCTTTCAGATAACCCCTGTGGGGAAATACAGCTCAGAAGAGGAGGAAGTGGATTTGTGTGAGACAGTAGTGGATGTAGCAGAGACTGTGCCTATTATGTTGACCAATCAGTCAAACAAGACAGTAAAAATATCAAAAGGAGAGAAGGCTCTACAAATAAGGTCCATTAAGCAAATGAAATATGATGAGCAGAGAAAGAAGAAGCAGTCAAGTAGGAGAATTGAGAGATGAAGAGATAACACCCACTGAGAAATTTAAGGCCAGAATATGGCAACTGCTGAGAGACAACATAGATGTAGTAGCTAATTCTGATAAGGAGTTACAGCAGACACACAATGAAGATGAAGAACAATACTGGCGAACAAGCACCAATCAAATTAAAACCATTTAGGAGACCTATCCATAAGAGACTACTGGTGGAAGAAGCAGTTAGAGACATGTTAGAATTGGGGATAGTCGAGAGGTCCAAGTTTCCCTAGAGTTTCCCCATTGTGGTAGTGCATAAGGATGGAGACCAGATTCTGTGTTGACTTTAGAAAGTTGAATGACATCTCAGAAGAGCCCCTTCTGTTGATAGATGACATCTTGGCCCTTCTGGGAATGGCTAAGTACTTTTCAACAATAGATTTGAGGTCAGACTATTGGCAGGTGGCCCTTGATGATGCAGACCATGAAAAAGCAGCATTTGCATGCCATATGGGGTTATTTCAGTTCAGGATCATGCTATTTGGCCTGGCCAATGCCCTGGGTATTTTCCAGCAGCTGATGTCAATAGTGCTGAGTGAAATGGAGAGCTTTGCCAGGGCCTATTTGGATGACATCTTAGTGTTCTCCAAAACACCTGAGGAGCATTTTGACCACAGGTGTTAGATTGGTTAAGGAGGCATGGACTAAGGTTGAGACTGCTGAAATGTCAGTTCCTTGGGGAAAAGACGAAGTACTTGGATTTTGTCATAAATGCAAACAGGATTAAGCCTGATATGAATAAAGTAGAAGTCATTAGAGCAATGTCTGAGCCTAAGACAGTAAGATAGGAAAGGGGTTTTATAGGAGCCATAAGCTACTATAGAAGGTTTATACTGGCATTTTCAAGGCTGGCTACTCCTTTGATAGCATTGACTAAGAAGTATGCACAATTCAAATGGACAGAGGATTGTCAGAGAGCATTTGACAGCCTCAAGGAGTAGCTGACAGTGATACCTTTATTGATGTATTCAGAACTCAGCAAACCGATGACCCAGTGGTCAACATATCGGTGTAGTCCTTACTCAGCCAGGGATGGCCCAGTGCCTGGCATATCAGAAAAAGTAGCAGTATATTCCTTATCCCATAAGCTATCTGCGACGCAACAGAGATGGTCAGTGACTGAGGAGGTGGCATATACCATTATGTATACCCTGCAGAAATTAGACTATTACCTGAATGGAGCTATGTTTATCATTAAGACTGACCAAAAGCCACTCCAATACTTGCTAGAAGGTGAGTGAACTAACAAAAAGATTCAGCAGTAGGCACTGAAATTAAGCAGGTACAATTGTAAAACTGAGTACTTGACAGGAAAGGACAATATATGCCAGGGGATTTGCAAAACAGTTGGAAGCAGAATCTATGAGAGTAGAGCCAGGGGTAAGATGACAGTGCTTATTAGATCAAGTGATCAATTCTCATAGATTAAAAGCCTGCCCTATAGAGGGGACCTCACACATTGTGATTGATCCTCACTGAAAAGATACAATAAGAGATGATAGTGAGATAGCTACCATCAGTGCGGAAATAGAGTCAGGTGACACCTCTAAGTATACAGTGCATGAAGAGATGTTATATTACCTCTTGGGAAGGAATGAAGAAATAAGGCTCAGACTGTGTCTACTGGGCTGAGAGCCGAAATATTGGAGCAGTGTCATGAGAGAATGAGCTACATGGGAATTGATAAGACCTATGACCGAATAAGTAAAAATTATTATTGGGCAAGGCTGTATAATGAGGTTGCCAGCTATGTACAAGTGTGTGATGTGTCAACCCAAAGCAAGAGGCAAGAGACTTTGATGGAGACAGATGTTCCCAATTACCCCTTTGAAAATCTGAGCATGGATATATCAGGCCTATATGGAAAGACGCCAGGGGAAAATTTATACATAGTGAGTTTTTTAGATTGGCTAACAAATTGGCCTGGGGCATATGTGATACCTGATAAGAAAGGCCAAACAGTGTCTGATTTGATACTGACAGAGTTCCTCATTATGGAGCCTCGGTGTGACTGGTCACAGACAATGGACCAAAGAATGTGAATAAGATAATGACTGAAGCCCTGGTGAGCATGAATACACTGCATGTGACTACTTCCCAATGCCACCTACAGAGTAAGGCAAAAGTGGAATGGTTTCATAGGACCTTAGGCGATATATTGGCTAAATTGGCAAAAGATAATGCCAAGAATTAGGATTTGTATTTGACAAAAGCCTTGGCAACAGTGAGGTTCTCTATACATGAAACCTTGAGGTTCTTGCCATATTATATGCTGTTTGAATGTGATGTGGTTTAGCTGTTAGATAACCTACTAAAGACTTGTAGGAAATACATGGGAGAAGCTAATAATTGAACAGCAACATAAGATATTCACACAGGCCAGGAGGAGGATTAGATGTGCACAAAAGAAGAGAAATGTGAGGGTGAATAAAGGAAGAAATGAGGTGGGAGGTCTTGTATTCTATAAAATCCACCTAAGGGAGGAAAAATTACACCCTATTACAGAATAGGAACCCTATTACAGAATAGTGGAAGAGACAGTGCCAGTATCATTTATAATTTGGGATCAGATGGCAAGAAGAGTTAAGAGGGCTCATGCTAAGGATCTAAAATTAGCTAAGGTAGATGGTTGGGAAAATGAGGAGAGCAACTCTGGAGATGGAAACAGATGAGGGATCTGAGGAGGAAGAAAGAAGGGTGATGAATCAACCTCATTGATAAGAATATAAGAAAAATAGGGAGATTGTCAATTGATGAGCATAAAGCAGAAGACTCAAGTGATGAAGTTCAGGGTTCTAATTTGGAATCTCCAGAAGAAGGAGAGGAGCTAAGTGATTGGGAAGAGGAGGATGAAATACCTCCCTCTCAACTCTAAAAACAGTTAAGGGAAAAGAATAGTCCAGAGGTTGAGCCAGAATTACCTATCAAGCAAAGATTGAGGAGGGAGAGGCAAATGCCTTAAATCCCAATAAAGAGAAATGGGACGGATGGATTAGGTGTCAGCATGTCATCATGGGAAAGTAAACACTTGAGTGCATGATGGTGTTGATTAGAATAACCTATCCAGTAAAATAGTGGTAGAAATTGATTAGAGAGGATGGAGCTGTGGATGGCATGTCATGGAGGGTGGACAGGCTTACTTATTGGTGCTGTCAGGCTTGCACAAGGGCCCATGCTTGTCTGGCAGTGGTACTGGTGAGACTTGACCTCTGAACAAAAGCGCCACACACTCATCTGAAACCAATCAACATGCTGAAAGTTAATTAGCAACAAGGATAAGTTGAAATTGGAAAATTAAGAGGGAATAGAGGGAATGTACTAAATAAATATGTAGGTATGCAAGCACTGAATTATCAATGAAAGCAGTGAATTATCAGCAAGGAAATCTTATTACACTTGCAGGAATGGCTGGTACGAAGGGGCTGATACTACTGATAATGATGGTGATGATAGGAGCCTGAAGGCACAGCCAGACTTCCTGGAGTTGGAAACTTCTATAATGGAGTCTCAGTGGAAGGATGTGAGAAAATAGAAAATTAAGCTGTTACAGACAAGAAGGAAACCCCCTACTGTGAAAAGAGAAAAACTGGCCAAGAAGGACAAACCATTAAAAAAAAGTGTGTCAACTGAAACAAAAGTAAGGGGAGTAGCAAGCCCCGGATAAAATGATTAAATTGTAACGGGTGATGCGAACCCCCAATACGAATGTACATACTCATGAACTGGAAAAAAAAGTAGAAAGACTTTTTAATTCTACTGCATGATTAGTAGAAAAAATATGCATAACAATTTTGTTAATATTTTTTTATTTTGGGGTGTTCAATGTCATATACAAGTAAATGATAGAAATGGTAAGGGAGAGATGTGACACTGGTAAAGGAGAAGGGTTAATTTAAAACATGAACTGGAACAGACAGAGAAGGTTAAAAGTATGGAATAGCATGAACTAAAAGAAGCAATGAAATGGTTTCTTATCAAAAATCTAGCTTGAAGAAAAAGCAAACCTGAAAAAGACCTAAATGACGTTTCGTTAATAGCACATCAGTGGAGCAGCTGGTAAATGTCTGCTTAAATAAACGAGACTGGGGACTGAGAAAATTTGTTGTTGAAAATTAAGATAATTGCAGTTAATGATTGTGGTGAACAGCCCTGTAGAAGCAAGCGAGCCAGAATGGCTTGCATCTGGTGCATAGGAAAATAAGGGTCTTACCTTAACGTGCAACACGTGACATCAGCAAGTTTGCTTCGTGAAAATGGCATTACTCTCCCGTCTAGCAATTCTAGCAGTATGTGCAGTAATGAGGGTTTTTTTTGTACAGTTTGGCATGCTTCCACCAATAGCAAGTCGTGTGTTGATTGGTCGAACTGGAGGAGGCTATTTGCTTGTGTAACTGAGAATAAAAGCCAAGAACGCTGATTGGTTGGTCGACCGCGGTGTTGGCCTGATAAAATAGGGCTGAAGCAGTGAAAACTGGGGAGAATGACAGCTATACGTAGTGACGTATTCAGAAAGCAAGGACGGTGAATTGAACCAGCGGTATTTTGATTTGTACAAGTGACGTTGTAGCAATACAGACTTATTTAAAAAACAAGCTATTTCGGCGTTTTCTCTAAATCATGGCGGACAGAAGTTTCAATATTAGGCTGATACCTGAATTCAGTGGAGCTGCTACCGATCTACCAATTGTAGAATGGATTGAAAATGTGGAGTTGGTTTGTGAACTTTGCGAGATGAAGAAAGTCGAGCGGGTACTGTCACTGCGCTTGCGAGCCTGGGCTCTCTCTGTATATTGATAGCTGACAAAGGAGCAGAGGTCAGATGCAGAGCAGATTAAGCAAGCTCTTATAACTGCATATGCGGTGGATTCATTCACTGCGTACGATCAGTTTGTGTCACGACGATTTTGGCCAGGAGAAATCGTAGACAAATTTTTAGCAGAGTTGAAATGGCTAGCTTTGTTGGTTGGCGGCCAACTGCCTGGACGATGGATGACGTGCGTCTTCGTTTCTGGACTTCCGCAACAAGTCAAGTAACTTTTCCGTGCATCATCCAGAATGGATGCCAACGTTGGACCAGATTCTAACTTGCACTCGGCCTGTTATGACCGATAGCAAATAGCCAGATGAGTCAGTTGCCACAGCAGCTCAACAGACGAATACTGATGTTACAACACGGACGGGTGGCATTGTGTGCTTTAAGTGTTTTGGTCCCAACCACCTGGCAAAGGATTGCAGGCAAGGCTACTCGGAGAAGATGGCTACCCAGACCCGAATATCCTGCCACAAGATACTGTGTTTTTGGTGCAACAAGGTCAGGCACATTTCCTCAGAGTGCCAGGGAAAACAAATCTGGGGGACAGATGTCAGCACCTGTCTTTTCTCCAAGCGACTAAAGAACACGGCGATACCTATCATAGAGGTGGCCATAGACGGAAAGAAGTGCACGGCCCTGGTTGATTCTGGTTGCTCACAGATGTTGGTGAGCAAATGCGCATGTTGCAATTGGTGACCAATGAAGACACAAGTCCTAACTGCCGATGGTAAGGCACTAAAATGCTGTGGACTGGGCAATATTGCGTTGAATATTAGTCGTGCTCATCTCATGTACATTGATGCTCTAATTGTGGATGGACCACTACTTGGATTCGATCTAATTCTTGGGATTGCTGCAATTAAAGAATTAGGAGGAGTGCACATCAATTTCTCAGGAGAAGTTCAATTTTCTGAAGAAAGTAAGCCCCAATGTGCTGCTATTTCCATCATTGAACCCAACTTTAGTGTAGAGTAAAAGTATGGACAGCCTCATGGAAGTGGACTAATGGACAACTGCCTATAACCCTGAAGAATAGAGTGGCAGAATATTCAGTACCTGACTATGCACAGGACGAATATGAAAGGGAACTTGAGTCATGGCTGGATAATGGATGGCTGTGACTATACCCTGAAGACGAACTTGGTCCACCTAAGTGTCTAATCCCATTGATGGCAGTGATACAAGAGAGCAAGCAGAAGATCCAACCAGTACTGGATTACCGTGAGTTGAATGGTTTTGTGGAACCATATACTGCTAACTCAGAGGTTTGTGCACATAAGTTGTGAGAATGGCGACGATTGGGGACCGATGTATCTTTGTTGGACTTGTGGAGATACATGTAGAGAAGGTGCTGTGGCCCTATCAAACGGTCATAGTGAAGGGTCAAAGATACTGTCTCACCCGACTGGGTTTCACTTTAAATGTGGCACCTCTCATTATGAAAGCTGTAATTGACGCAGTATTATCGCAGGACAAAACCATTGCGAATGCCACATCGGCATATGTTGATGACATTTATGTCAACGAGAGTCTAATTCCTGTTGCACATGTGAGAGAGCTCCTGTCCAAGTATGGACTAGTGTGCAAGGAACTGACGAGATTAGAAGACAGTGCTAAGGTGTTGGGCCTACAGGTCTGGAGTGACAATGGTACTCTCCAATGGAGGCAAGGTGGAGAGATCCCCAATATCCCTGTGAGGATAACTCGTCGGCGTGTATTCTTGTTATGTGGAAAACTTGTAGGCCACTTTCCTGTTTGCGGCTGGCTACAAGTGGCCACTGTGTGAAACGACAAGCAAGCACTCTAACCACAGGATGGGATGACAAAGTTGACAATGCCTCTATTAATTGCATGTTAGCCGACATAATAGCCAGAATACGTGAGGCCAATCCAGTAGGAGGAGACTGGTGTGTGAGTGGCCGTGAAATGAACGTGCGGGTGGATGTGAGTTCCGTAGCCACAGGTGTTGTATTAGAGGTAAATGGAAACGTCATTGAGGATGCGTTGTGGCTGCGCCCGGCTGGAGATGCTAAGCACATCAATTTGGCCGAGCTAGACGCAACGATAGAGGCTGTCAATTTGGCTCTTCAATGGCAGGTGTCGACAATACATCTTTTTACTGATTCAGCATGTGTTCATCAGTGGATTTCGAACACCTTAACTGGCAAGGCGTGAATAAACATGAAGGCATCTGGGGAAATGCTAGTGCAGAGATGGTTGAACACACTTTGCGAGCTTGTAGCTGAATATGGCTTGACGGTGGACATAATACTGGTCAAATACAACATGAATCTGGCAGATCGGCTGACCAGGGTGCCAAAGAGGTGGTTAAATCTACACAAGGAGGGAACAGAGCCAGTGCAGTCACTATGCACCACTGCAAAGACCAAGTTGGACGCACACCAAGTGGCTAATGTCCACCGGAAAACCGGACACCCAGGCATGAAAAGGACCCTGTACGTTGTTAGGTTGATAGACCCTTCAGTATCGTCAGAAGTTGTAAAAGCAGTTGTCAAGAAATGTGAGGCATGCCAAACCATTGACCCGGCTCCAGTGCATTGGGGTAAAGGAAAACTGAATGTGAGGGACAACTGGAATAGGTTAGCAATGGACATCACTTACCATGGTGGTAAGTACTTTCTGACAATTATTGATTGTGGGCTCTCTCGGTTCACGATATGGTCCCCACTATGTCAACAAGACTCTACTAGCATAGTTCAGCAGTTAGAGGCAATTTCTTACGAACGGGGTCCGCCACTTGAGATATTGACCAACAATGACACAGCATTCACGTGCAAACATTTCAAAAATTTTTTGAGTAATTGGGGTGTATGTTTGCCGTTCCGGTGTGCCTATGCACCTGCCGGGAATGGTATAGTAAAAAGAAGTTACTGAAGCATCAAAACCATTGCAGCTAGAAAGCAGTGCTCTATACCGGAGGCGGTCTACTAGTATAATGTTACGCCTAAAGATAATCATTCGCCTACTACTGCACCAGCTGATGCACTTTATAGGTAACTTACCCGTGTATGGGGCATTGAGGCTATGTCCCCCATTGAACCTCAGAATACTCAAGGAGCATATGAAGTAGGAGACACTGTTTGGGTGAAAACTCCCCACGGGAGATGCAAGACTAAATTTAGAATGGGTCACGTGACTCAAGTTAATAGCCCACAGTCAGTGCACGTCGATGGAGATCCGTGTTGAGTGAAGGACTTGTGTCCCTTTGTGGGATCAGTCCCGACGGATACACTGGACAGCGATTCTGAAGAGAGTGAGCGGTTAGTAAATTTGAGATCAACCCCATTAGGAGAAACTGATCACTCTCTTGATACTGAATCTGTTACAGATGACACAACCGGGGAAGACGACTCCCCAACTGTTGGCGTTCAAAATACTAATGTGGTACATCATGCTAGCTCCCCTGATGCCAGTTCATCTGAAGAGGAAGCTTGTGTTGCTCCACTTCCTCGGTGAAGTACCTGGCAAAAGTGACCTGCTCGCAACTGTATGATTTGTGATCATGAGATCAGGGGGGAGTGTGGTGAACAGCCCCGTAGAAGCAAGCAAGCCAGAGTGGCTTGCCTTTGGTGCATAGGAAAATAAGGGTCTTACCTTAATGTGCAACACGTGACATCAGCAAGTTTGCTTCGTGAAAATGGCATTACTCTCCCGTCTAGCAATTCTAGCAGTATGTGCAGTAATGAGGGTTTTTTTGTACAGTTTGGCATGCTTCCACCAATAGCAAGTCGTGTGTTGATTGGTCGAACTGGAGGAGGCTATTTGCTTGTGTAACTGAGAATAAAAGCCAAGAACGCTGATTGGTTGGTCGACCGCAGTGTTGGCCTGATAAAATAGGGCTGAAGCAGTGAAAACTGGGGAGAACGATGGCATGAGAACAAGGACGGTGAATTGAACCAGCAGTATTTTGATTTGTACAAGTGACGATGTAGCAATACAGACTTATTTAAACTACAATGATTAAAAGTAAAAACCTTACTTTTGCCCACTCAGTTTAAAAGTCAGATTTGTCAGAGAGACAGCCAAATAGTGGGCTTAGATGAAATACTAATAGAGGAGGAAGGAGGAGAAATTACCCCTACCCATTTGGAAGTAATGATGCAAGACATAAATAAAAGAAGGAACAGGGTGATACCTGCAACCACCACCAGTAGGGTGAATGGTTCTCCCAAATTTGTTAATATTGTGAACCAGACAACAAAGAACTCTTGTTTAAATCAATACAGAAACCTGAGGAATCACCAGATCCCCAAATACCATCATCCCCACTTCAGTCTTGGGACAAAGTCAGTATAAGCAAAGTGCTTAGGTGACCCAGGGAGAGATGAGAGAGAAGTGGTGAAGAGCAGACAAAGGTGCTACTGAAATCCACATGACTTTCTGCTAAGAGAACTCCTGACTTTGAACCCTGTTCCAAGAATTAGCACCAATAGGCAAAGTGTCACTATAGAGATTTTATTAGGAAGGGTTAATGATGTCATACAAAGAATTACATAAACCAAATCAAAAATTGACCCAAAGAATCTTTCATTTTTACTTTGTGAGAATATTTCTTTTTCCTTCATAACACAGCTTTGCTGTGGTTTGAACCAGCACTATGATTACTGACAATACTCGATCCCCACTGCTCTGTAATCAAGAAATACAATGTGGGGGTGGCAAAGTGTGGACCACAGTGGCCAGCGACCAATGGCTCATTGATCAGTGACAGTACCAACCAGTGTGGGTTGACCCTGCAATCAACTCATCATCCTACGACATTGAGGATCAAGTCATCTTCTGGTATGGGCAGCCAGGGTCACATCATCTGGTCGCTGCTGACCAGGTTCAACCCAAGATTGTCCAGGGTGTGTGTTTTATGTTTGGTTGCTGTGACCAGGATCGACCCTGTAGGTTATTATATTTGGTGGCCGTAACAAAAAGATTGACCCAAGACTGCAGAACACTGTGCAACCAGGCCGAAAAGATGAGAAGAAGGAAAAGAGTCAAGAGAAAAAACTTGTAAAAGGAGTAAAAGAACCAATGGACTTTTGACTATAAGGTTCTAAAACTCTCTGAACGTATTTAATTCCAAGTCAAGTGACAGAAAATCAGGTTCAACCCACGATTGGCTGGGGGGTGCATCTTATACACTCCAAGTTAAAAGCATATTTTAATAATTTTTCTTTTTAATCATTAATTTTCAACAAAATATATAATGAAAAAAATGTCATAAAAGAAGTTCAACAAAATTTTAACAAGAAGAATCAAAAAATTCTGAATAAAATAATGTAAGAATTCTTAATAAAAAATCCAAAAGATTTCAGACATCGTCATCATGGTGTTATTGCAATAGTGTTCAGAATCAAACTGACTAAATTAATCAAAGCAATAACTCAAAGAAATGATGGAATATTTTGAAAAACAAAAGCTTACACTTAAACTATTGAATGGCAGAAGAGAGGCTTATCTCATGCACGCAGTCTCTTTTGGCTAGAGAACAGGATAGATCCTCAGGATATTGATATAATCATTAGTGCTGAAATACCTGACCTTAACTTTCATCCTGAACTAATAGTTCATGGTCCTTGCAGTACAATGAATCCACAAACACCATGTATGAAGAATGGTAATTGTGAGAAAGGTTATCCAAAACACTTTGTTAATGAAACTAAAACTAAAGTGACAGGATATTCTACTTACAGAAGATCACCTGAAAATAGAGGAAGAACTACTGTCCTAGCAAGAAATAGGCAAACTTATACAATTAATAATAGATGGATAATAGATTTCTTATTCTCCTGTTCTTTCAAAAGCCTTTAAAGGATATATTAATGTAGAATTATGCTGTTCTGTTCAAGCCATCATATACATAATGAAGGATGCAGCTGTTTTGAGACTAGGAAATGCTGAAACTTAGATGAAGTTGACAACTTCTTAACAGGAAGATTTATTAGTGCAAATGAAGCTGCTTACAGGATAGAATGTGCTGTTAAAACGAAGTTTTAACCTAGCTTGCTAGTACAATAATATGTCTTATAGACTTCTCACTTTGTGTGAAAACTATGGGTTCAATCTTTTCCAGTTGAACTCAAGAATCCATAGAAATTAAGTTTTATTGCTGTAAAAAGTAGAGTTAAAGGAAAAATGTGACCTTCAAAAGAAGAATTACCAGTTTTGTTGTTAAATTGTATTTTAATTTTAATCTTTTTTTTTATACAGAATATTTTTATTAGATTTTTTTTAACTATGGTGCATCAGAAAAAATATGAAAGTTTTGTTAAAATTTAAGTTTTTTATTAAGTGTTTTAAAGAAATATTTTGCTTATTGGAAACATTCAATTTAATCTCTTAGCTTAAATAGCTTCAAGAAAAAAATTTCATTTTTAATAATTCATTTTAAAGCTTCTGTTTCTGTGGAGGTACCTATGTTATTGTTTTATTTATTTAGGATTAACGAACATTTATTTAAGAGAGTATATTAGCCGTAATAAAAAGAAAATATCAGTTTTATTGTATTTTTTTTGTATTTAGGATTCCAAAACATTTTTTTAATGAATCCTAATGCAAAAATAAATAACGTAACAAAGCAAATCCTAATTAAAAAGTAAATGAATAAATAGGGTAAACTTTATTCATAAAAATGAAGTATTTATTAAACATTGTAAGTGTTATTTTGTCAAGGTTCATAGTTGTATCTTTTTGGGACAAAGTTTTATATCAAAGAGCAGATAGCTGCCATTGTAAAAACAAAAAAATACAAATTTACAGATTTGGACAAAAAAAAAAATCAAAATGACATCAAAATTCACTAAAATGTTTCATTTTTTAATAGTCAGTTGTGTTTAGTTTAATTTTTAATGTATATAAATGAAGGTAGAAAAAAGCAAACGTTAATAAGATAGCAAGGGTCACAAAGCACTGCCCAAGCCCCCAATCAGGCTTCCTCCTGGTGTGGTGGCAGGGAGGGTATGTGCCGGCCCTGCTAAAATCTCTAGGTTTCATTCACTGAAAGCCATCTTTAATATTTGATCTTGTTAGATCAAATATCAAAGATGGCATTCAGTTGTATACCACTGACAGGTTAGATATTTCTAAACAAGTTTGGCACCATACATGACATCCATATAAAAGTCTCGATCTGACAAGGCTATTTAAGAACAGGAATTCAAGTTAGGTTTTGTAGCATCTACCCCTTGCATAGCCTATTCTATGGTCAATTTCCTTATCTCCTATACTAAATTTTGTTTGCTTTTCTCCACATTTCAACACAATCTATGCTGTTTGGCTTCATTAATTTGGTTTCCAATTTCCTGAAGATATTGGATTCTTAGAGCACTAACTAGTTTTCTTCATTAATTGTTTAGTGTTCTCCTTCCTAATGTTTTACTCTTCTACTTATTTCTGTCTTCTATAGGATGACAATCCTGAGTTGAACAGGATTGTCATCCTATCAGAGGATTTTTTTTCAAATAGATTCTTGTGAAATGTTCTTATATGCTTCAACTAAAAAAGATAAGATTATATTATTTAATTATATTGATTGGAAGTATTTAAAATTAATATATAATATTTAAATACTTCTGAACTATTAAAACATTTTAATATTTACTTAATATATTTTTAAATTTAGTTTCTTCACTTATTTTGAAGGTCAGTTTTATAATATCGTTAAGGAAGATAAAAATGAATTAAAATGACTAAACACAACAATGATTTATTCAAAGAAATGGAATAGAAAGCAAACTATAAAAAGTTTGGTAAAAAAACGCAGTAGAAAAGCAATATTTGTGATAAAATTACTGTTTTATTTTTTCCTAATGACTTCAGCCTACTGGCAAATATGTAAGCCATTCCACAAGTTGGTCATTTTTAATAATAATTTAGCTTAGTATTCAATGATTACAATAATAACATCAGCTTAAATATAATAATATGTAAATATCACTTCCTTTTTAATATCAGCAATTTCTTCCTTGTCTGAAAGTTTGGTCTTTTGAAAGAAGAATTGATTCTGATGCTTTCAGTAATTCAACAGTAATTAACTGACATATTGACTGTCCAAAACCACCTTGCCAACATCTCTCACCTGGAGAGGATTAAGATCTCCCTTCAGACACCATCTAACAACCTACACGTCTGTGAATAATACTTATGAAAAGTCTATTTGCAGATACTCTTTGGCCCAAATTCATCCCAGTGGGGAACCAACAATTCAGATATGGCTAAATAACATGTTTAGTATTCATTCCAAAGAACCCCAGGATTTGGCATGGTGAAGATTTAAGGCTTATCTGCAGTGTACCAATGATGGCAAATAACTCTTGGCTACTTGTTATTGGCTCTTTGCACATCTTTTTCTTCAAACAGGTTTCCATTTGTCAAGTATGAGACAAGCCTCTAAACATCTTCCCTTTGTACAAATGTGTATTGCATTCAACTGTGATCAAGACATTCATCAGTCAAGTGTTTTAGTTTTGAGTTTTGCAAGAGTATTAGCATATTCCAGTGCTGTTTTTTTATTAAGCAAATTAACAATTTTTGCCATGACTCACAAATACTTTGCGTTCTATGTTGTATTAAATTTTCATTGGTGGAAAATTACCAAAATAATTGCTGGATATTTATTAATGTATACAAAACGCTGCTGCTACCAGTGTTTTTATTAATCTGACAGATTTTTATTACTTAAATGTTATAATTAGTGGACATTCGTATTTGAGTAGATGCTCCATTTATTTTTTAGTCATTATATTTATTTATTTTTGTCTACCAGTCTGAATATTCGAGAAACAAAATAATTAAAAGTAAATGCCAATCTAAAAACCTAAAACACATACTAAGCTCATCAAACAGGGAGTCACAAAATGCAACAAAAAAAGATGTGGGGTTTGAGACATCATTATAGAAGGAAACTCCTACACTTTTAAAACCCCAAAACGACATTCATAATAAATAAAAATTTAAACTGCAACTCCAAAAATGTGATTTATGCACAAAATGCAGTAAGTCCTATATAGGTATAGGGTCTCCCTATACAAAAGCAACATCTATAAATGTAACCAGGGTGAATTTAAAATTATGCCAATATCTCAGACAGACAATTATTCTTGCCTACAAATACAAGAAAAAAATTTCATAAACAAACTTAAACCAGCACTAAATAGATCATAACCCCACACGCAAAAGCACACAGCATGCATACATAATGGCCAAATACAGTGGTCAAACCACTCGCATTCATGCGCACATGCTCACACACAGGTATAGGTGGAGCATGAATATGTATATACTAACACACAAAAAAGAGAATGTCTAAAATTGAGAATATTTAACATTGAAAAACATAAGAAAAATTAATTCCTTTTAATAAATGTGTAAATATCCACTCTGATGAAGGTCGCAGAACCAGAAACATGTGTAAGCAAAATTATGGAAAATAAAGCATAATATATTTTTTAAAAAGATCAATATTACAACCAAAAATATTTGCGGTTTCTCTCTTTTTTAATATATATATATATATATATATATATATATATATATATATAGTTGTTCCAAGAGAAAAGTGTATATTTTAAAGAGAAAAATGAATCCGCAAACGTTTTAGGCTATAATGTGGATTTTCTAAATATATATTATACTTTATTTTCTATATTTTTGCTACATGTGTTTCCAGTCTCATGACTTTCATCAGGCAAAGAATGGTTATTTCCACATATTATTAAGAGGAATTAATTTTCCTCACGTTTTTCAATATTCAACCATTGTCTTTTGTGTGTAGTAGTAACCCAAATTTTTTTTCTTGGAATTGTAGAGAAAATATTCTTCTGCTTATGGGGCAATAAAACAATTAGGATTGGTCAGAGAAAGGGTGAAGGAAGGAGGTCTTTGTTCTTACATTTTTATGACCCCTGTATCTTTTTAAACCTATCTCTAGTTTTGTGTATGCATGTGTATTTTTTCTAGTATGTGTATACATATTTCTTCTCCATAAATATATATTGCTTTATTATAAGGAATTAGTATATTCTTAAGGTTAGATGACATTTCAATTTTGAAACCTAGGAATTGGAAAGCCCTTATAATTTTCTTCAGTCTCTATTTATTAAAAGATTTTAGTCTGAAGAGATGAATATATATAGATAAATTATAACCGAAATGAATCTTTACGGTTTTCTTCTTGATTATTTTATATATATATATATATATATATATATATATATATATATATATATATTTTGAACGATAAAAATTATTAAAAAAATCAATTAAAATCTTCAGACATACTGGGTTGTAGATTAATATTCTTATGTTTTTATTATTATTATTTCATTTATATTCCTCGACTAGTTTTGGCCAACATGGCCATCATCGGGAGAGAAAAAATGTTTCTGCTTGCTGTAGCAGTAAACTACAGAAATGAATGTCTTGATGAAGAAAACGAACGTTTGTCTGTAGTTTTCATTTGTTTTTTTATTATTTATTTATCTTTTTAACATTCCTTGTGTTGGTCAAACAGTCTCTTCTAAGTTGTCATTTGAGATAAGAGCTATGTTCCCTTTTTTTTCTCCGGTCAGTTCAGCAGTTTATTTGTGTTTGGGGAGGGGATGGTAAGTGTGTTTGTGTTATTTAGTTTAGTGTGTGTGTTATTTAGTTGTTTAGTCTCTGGTAAGTGCGTGTGTGTGTTATTTAGTTTTTAAGGGAGTGAGTGAGTATATATATATATATATATATATATATATATATATATTACATAAACTTAATACTACCCGTCAAAAGTGTAAATGTTCATTTCATTTTTCGTTTCACCTTTTGGAAGTGAAGTCTAATGATCCAGCGTCCTTTAAAAGTGCTATGGTGAAATAAATTATTACATGGAGCCTTAAAGTGGTCTGTTTTTCTTATATATATATATATATATATATATATATATATATATATATATATATATTATAGTAAAAAAGAAAGAACAGTAAGATATATAATCCGGTGTTCTTATTGCTTAACGATTAATGCAAGGAATTTTTGTCCTAATTTGTTCTTTACCATTTGGTTGTATGGGGGGGGGGGGGTGTATACCAAATTATTTTTCTACTTCTGTTTTTTCTATGCTTTCTATTTTCCTTTTTTATATAAGTTAGTTTTGGGCTTTTGTAGCCACTATCTTTTAGAGCTTTATTATAGAAATTAATATGTTCATAGAAAATCTTCTCATTTGCTGAATTTGTACTTATTCTTTTTTTTGATAGATAAAGGTATATGCTTAATTATAGATGGAGGATGATTTGATTTAGTGTGTATATATAAAGGATTAGTATTGGTTTTTTTATAAGGTATGTATATATTTTTCATTAAATCTAATTTTATATCAAGGAAGTTAACTTTTTTAATTTAGTGCTTACCATAATTTTTAAGTTCAGTCTTTTAAATTCTTTATATAATATCTTTCTAATTATATCGATTTTAAAGTTAGTAGAGTTCCTTACTGTCATAAGTCCATCATCTCCGTATAAACCAATGTCAGTTATATTAATTTCACTGTGAGATTGTATAATATAAAAAGATCTATAAGGTCAGAAGACTTAGCTGAGTCAAGTGATCCCATTGTGATGTCAAAGTGGTCATAAGAATTTTTTATCCATTGCTCACCTTTATGTATCAGTACCAAATTTATAATAATGCTATTTTCTTCTTCTGTAATATCCATGTACTGGGTAGCAAAGTCAAACACATTCATGAACAGCTCTTTAGATACTGATTGATAATAACTCTCAATATCAAACTGCAGTACAGTTAGTTTTATCCTTCATATCAGCAAACCAGTTTGTCACGTCTTTGGTATTAATCCAAAGTTTCAGCCCTATTTTTCTTTAATTTGTTGATTTACCCTTTCAAGGATCCTTTTACTAATTTTTCCGATATCAGGTCTTGTTGGGTCTATTATCCTTATAGTTGGATTAGCCTTGAAATCTGGTTTGTGGTCCTTTAAAGTTATATAGCACTCTCTTTCATTTAGTTGACTTACTCTATCACTAATCTTCAGTTTGTCCATTATTTTTTTTACTGTGACAGAGAAGAGAGTCTAGGAAACACACACACACGTATATTTTTTTTTGTTGAAATTGGAGTGGATCTGAGTAGCGAAATTAGATAAGAGCATTTTTGTTTACTGATGAGAAATCTGATCTAGGGCAGGAGTTGTACCCATTTGGAATTGGGTCATTAGAAAGAGAATGAAAATGGTCGAAATAATATTTATCGGTTAAAATTATAAACAGAACTTAGTAAGTTATGAGGAACTTTGGAATTCACATGATTTTGGTTGAAAGTAGCCAGAACCCGTGATAATCACATGTGAAGTAGTAGGGCCAAGGGTCAATTATGACCAGCCAGGTTTATCTATATAAACACGTAGTTATGCTGAAAAAAGTGGTAGTTTTTGGCTTGTCTGTCATCGAGTGCAGTCGAGCTGGGTGGAGAGATGTCAGAGATTGAAAGTGAGCAGAATTGAATTGAAGGCTCGAAGAAGTATGAAAGTGACGTCAGAGATTGGAACAAAACGCCTGCTAACATGTGCTGTTGATATAAGAACGAAGAAGGGAATTACTCCTCCAACATCTAAGACTACTACTGCTACTATTATTACTACCACTGGGAATGGAAACGTTGAACAAGGCTCCCCTCTCCTTTAACGAAATTATACAAAGTATTTTCTTTTGTTTTGTTGATCATCGTTCATATACGAGAGACTGGAGATAATTCTTGGAGAGGAAGTAGAGGGAATTTGGCCTGAGCAAGACGAATTATTCTCTCCATCTCTTGGCAGACAGAAGAGAGAGACAGTGGAGAGTTAAATTGGAGACTTGAGGGGGAGAGGAAGTGATGTCAGAGATTGGAACGAAACATCTGCTAACATGTACTGTTGATATAAGTACCGCTGCTTCTGCTACCATGAAGATTACTACTACTGTTACTACTGCCGAGGCGGAACACAACTATAAACTTTAAGCCGTGCACAGAAATCTTTATCTCTCCATCACAAGAGTTGTATATCATTCTGAGACGATTTAACAACAAGTTAATCACAACCCACTCTCTATCTAGAATCCAGTGTATGAGTTTTTACGTCAATTACTTTTCTTTTCTGTAACCCATTTCTTTTCTATACTATTCTTTTCTGCTATACAAAAAGGCATTAACAATTCAATCATTGAATAGTTGTTTGTCTGGTTTTCTGCAGATATATATATTTTTTTGGTGCATTCTAAATTTCTTAGCACAGACTCTCCAGCCGTGTCTACATCTTCAGTCAACTGTGAATGAATGAACATCACTTCTGCTTTCTGGATCAAACCAAACACAACATGGGCAGGAAGCAGAATTAAACCAGGGGACTGGTCAAATGATCTACAGATGCTCAGGTGACCTACGGCCACTCCCTTAAGTTCGGTTAAGACCAAGTAGACACCTCAACCCAGAGAGTAAAACATCGAAAGTTGAGGGGCTGGGGCAAAAGTGTTAGATTACTGCTAGTATTAATATTCTCCACCATGTTGAGGTAATTATCATTTGCCTTTTTATAGTTCTTATGTAAATCCTTATTAATTAGAGCGTTGTAGTCCCTTGCCGTTATTTTATAGAAGTTTCCTGTTTTGTCGGATTTTCACTAAAATTTTATCTGTGTTAATGTCTTTTACTGTTTTATCCAGGCGTTTTTGGAAGTAGCATTTCTTTTCATGGAAATTTATGTTATTTATTATTTCCAATAGGTCATTTTCAAAACCAGACAAACTATGAATAATTGGTGCTGCTTTTTTACTGTTAAAACAGTAAACCTCATTATTGTTTTTGTTTTGTAAGTCATTCTGTTGAAGGAAGAAGCTCTCCATCTCATCCTTTGTATGAGTTCCTGTTTTTTGCATTAATATAACAAAATAATCCTTTTTGTTGGTATTAGGAATGTTCTTCAGAGAAATTCCAAAATTTATTTTTTCTATGCTGGCTTCAACCAAGAAATGACGCACAACATATAAACCTGGCTGAATTGGATGCCATGTTGAAAAGTAGAAATCTGGCATTACAGTGGCGGGCCAAGGTGGTACACCTATACACGGACTTGGTATGTATGTACCAATGGCTTCACAATATCCTGACAGGCAAGACCCAAGTCAGGATGAAAGCTGCAAGCAAAATGCTAGTGCACAGGAGACTGGCTAACCTACAGTGGCTAATCGAAGAATATAGTTTGGTAGTTGATGTCAAACTGACTATGTCACAGAGGAACCTGGCTGATAAGTTGACTAGAGTACCAAAAAGATGGCTTGACATATTGAAACAGGGATCAGAGCCACCGACATGCGTGGCTGATACGAGCCTGCTGACCATTGAACAAATCCACGCCATACATAGAAAGAGTGGTCATCCTGGCATTCAACGTTTGACTTACTTCGTCCAGAAAGCATGTCCTGCAGTGACAAAAGTGATGGTTAGGTCGGCTGTATGAGGTTGTGAGGAATGCTGTATGGTGGACCCTGCCCCAGTCCAGTGGAACAAGGCAAGCTCGGGGTAGACAAAAACTGGTGGCGACTGGGCATGGATATGACACAGCACGATGGCAATCATTTTCTAACAGATTGCGGCCCAACACGTTTCACTGTGTGGCACCTACTGGTTTGACAAGATGCATTATCGGTTATACAACAATGTTTTGCATAATGCAGTCAGATGGTCTGCTCCCTGTATTAGATAGTACAGATTTGGATGACGAGGAAGGTTGTGATGACATCAAAAATGCCAAGGACCCACAGAACGTAGATATGGCAGTACTACCACTGGAAGCATCCCCTCCACCTCAAGAAGGAGTGTTCTTCTCATTCTCTGTCTGTAGTCTCAATATTTGTCAAGAGAACCACATTTCTGTTGCTTGAAGTATTTTCTTTATGAAGAAATTGTCCCGCATTTATTACTAAGAGGGAGTTCAGCACTTTTTTCTTTGTTTTCTAAGGACATTTCTAATGACATTAAACTTTAGTTGACCAGAATTGGTTTGAGGAGTATTCTGAAACTTTGATGAATTGTGTGACCATCACATTCACTCAACATAAGCCCAACTGAGGATTCATAGGATGTGGTGGAGATGTTTATTCTGATGTAAGATCTTGTACTTATAAATCAGAGAGTTGTGGGCAGATATCAATATTTGGAAAATTGGTTAGTTATACTAATTTTATTGTAAAACATTAACTTGCACAATCTGATAGAGTGTACATGTATTGCTTGAAATAAAAAAATAGTCATTTCTTCACTAATAATTTTAGCCCAAAAATATTGTGAGTTTTTCTTATCCCATTCCACACTAAGAATTATTTAGGTTTTTTTAAAATTGCAACTGAATTTTATAAAAGTAGAGTGGACAAAAAAGAAAATCATTATTTTCGAGAAAACTGTAAAACAAAAAGAAATTTAGTTGCTTGACTATAACAGGGAAATAAACCTGTTCAGCGTTTTGCTGCATCAGGGATATAACAGGGTGGCAACCCTGATTCAATGTTTTACTGTATAAGGGATATAACAGGATGATAACCCTTTAACAGGGCTCTTACCGTGTTCAAATTTTTAATTGCAGGGTGGTGATTTGGAAGGACTACTAATTGGATAATAATTATTCGAATTCTTAGGAGAGTAGTTTGAATGGGTCAGAAAAAATGAAAAGGAAGCAGGTTAAGAATTATGTTTTAAACAATAAAATGTATTTAAAAACAGTTCCAAGGAGAATAAAATCCAGAATTAGCTAGCCAAGATTCAATTAAATTGAAGAAAGAGGTCATCTGTTTTTAGACAAAGAAAAGTCATGATATCAAAAAACATGCAATAAATCAATGCTAGATGTTTGAGAAATTCTTATATAAACCAGCCAATATTCAGACCTGGACAGACAGACAAGATAGATATACAGAGATAGAGTAGATAACAAGATAGGCAAAGTTCAGTTTTAATCTTAATGCTGCTTTGAGGCCTCTCCATTTATTACAAATTACTGCTAGAGTAATTTTCCTTTTGAAAGACCATCAACCACGCTACATAGAAAGATTAAGAATTCTTTATTCCTTATATACTTTGAAATTCTTCAATTTCTTATCATTGTTAGATATCAACAAAGTTTGTTGGTTTGTACCTTGAAATTAGTTTTCAGGAAAGTTACCACAGCTGCAAGGATTTCACACCTGAAGTTTCCACAGAATTACAGTGACCACTAGGTGAAATCCCTGTAGGATTTGGTTACCTCTCAGCTTGTTGATATCAACATGCAAGGGATGAGAAGATAAGAAACATCACCAAGTGATGACACCAAGAATACTACATTTTTGTTAGTGCTGGAACATGAAATGACAGATCCATGAAATGAAAACAAACAGCAGCAGCAGTGACCATCCAGTCAGTGGGTTAATTGGTTGTTTTTGTTTAGTGGCAAAATTTAATTTTGTACACAATTTTATTTTTTAGGGGTGGGGATAATAATAGTTTTACTCATACAAGTCTTACTAATTAACTCATAGATGTTTGGGAAAAGTGGATTCATACCTTTTCCAAGGGTATTTGCATATAAGTGAATATAACAAACCCAACTGGAATTGGGACTCAGCTCTCCAATTAACAATTCTGAGCCATTATTCATTACACCACCCTCACATCAAAGCTTACAGCGCCTGGTATTTCCAAGTAGTCACCCATCTAGGTACTTACCAGGCTCAATGTGATCATATAGAAACCAGTGTTTCAACATGATGTGGCCATAAGCCCAGTTAATGGGGGTATTATACTAAAACAACAAAGGACATCTGTTCTAGTAATACTTGATATTTAAGAAAATAGTAAATTTATTCAATTCTTCAAATTACATAATGAGAAAATATTAGTTATCTGTAAAATATAATGTAAAATGATTAAAGAATTTTATTTAATTGGTATATTCCTTGTTTTAGGGGATGCTAAAAAGTTCTCAGCCCCACTACTTAAAAAATACATCTGGTCATTTGATCAGATTTTAGGAAGTGAGTTGCATCAATAAAATTTTCAACATTATCTGCCCAACTCTTATAAGTTTTTTTTCCTCTGATGATCTGAAAATTACAAATCAAAAATCAAAATGTAAATTCCTAACATCCATGAGATATGCATTAAAAACTACATCATGAAATACTGAAAATCTGGGAAATCCTGTATAAAAAAATGAATTCAGACGAGTTTTCTATTTACTGAACCATAAAAATTTGAAATGCTTTTCTGAACTATGTGTTAAATAGATAGTAAAGATTATATTATCATCATCATATACAGCAAATCTAAGAGTGAACATTTTTCCTCAATATAAAAAAGATTGTCAGTGCTGTAAAATTTTAAATGAGGTATACAAGGTACTATCATAATTTAGGGAAATGTGAAACAGAATATGTAAACTGAATGCAGTACAGATTTTTGTCACTAGCCTTTGTGGACAGTAATATTTGTGAGCCAGTGTGCAGACAGCTGGGAGATTACAAATGCTTTTTTAAAATAGTGTTTTAGTGGTTCATCAATTTTCATCACCACCTAAAATAACAGATTTTAACAGCAAAGAGAATCAAGTCTTGCTTTTTAATTGTCAGAATTGTGACAATGCAATTTTTGATCCAGAGCAAAACCTTTTTGTGACACAAATGTCTCAAGAACAAACGAATTCTTGTTAACAACATGAGTATTTATTTTCAAAGTTTGTAAGAAATTCTGTGTGGATTGAATGCAAACTATTTGTGAGATCATAAGTTTGTCATAAGATATATTCAAAATTTATGCCAAGATTGCTGAGCAACAAACAGAAGCAATATCATGCTGTTGCCTGCAGAAACCTCAATGATGACCCAAAGATCTTGTAATGATAAGCAGGGAGTCTATTATTGACTGTGAAATAAAACAGCAGTCATGGCAATGGAAGTCATGAAAATCATCATGGCTAAAAAGGTGCAAGTTTGCACTAACATCAAATCAATGTATTTTGTTTTTTTCTCTAACATCTAAGGTATTGTTCACAAAGAATTCATTTCATCTGGTCAAACTGTAAATGAAAGTTTTTACTGTGGGGTTTTGAAAAAGCGACTGGAAAACATTTAGTACAATTTTCTAGTGAAAGAATGATTGGATTCTCACCATAATATTGTACCTGCTCATCCATTAAGTGTTGTTCCATTGTTATTGGCATTCAAAAACATGACAATTATTTCCCATTCACTCTGTTCATTTGATCTCACTCTCTACAAGTTACACTCACAATTTCTAAAAAGGCATTGTCTTGAGGGCATCCAAGCAGAATCCCAAATGGTATGCAATACAGTCAAACTTAAGGAGTTCCAACAAGGCATGGAATCTTGCAAAAACTTTTGAGATCAAAATCTTCTTTGAAAGAAACTAGATGATTAGGCCAATAATTTTTTCATGGTTAAAAAATTATTTGTAATGGTAAATATGACAATCAGCTGATCAAACTATTCAAATAATTAAATAAAAACTTAATTTTCACAAAAATCTCAAATGATTTAAAATTCAAGAATAATAAATTCGATTGAAGAATTTATTATAAAACTATTTTCCATTGCCTTGATATATTTGTCAGTTATCGTGCAAAGAAAAAACCATGCACAAAAAACAGTAGCCAGAGCAATAAAAATTGATACAATACTGCATAATACAAGATGGTGTTAGCTAGTTCTAGTGGCAAGCTTGGCTTAAGGTTAAGACTTTTCTTTGTGGAAAAGGTTTAGGTAGAGGTATAAATACATGCATAACTTTATATAATGAAAATCTACAAGTACAACTATAAGTACTATATGATAAAAAGGTTTTAAGATCAAATATGTTAAAATGTCTCCTTGTATGTAACAGCACCTACCTTGGCTGTCCTGAGCCACTTTGAGTCATAGAACTATCACTACTGTCTGTACAGCTGGTGTTCATGAGTCCCCCACTGCTTGAGCCAGCACCACTACTCTCTGCCACTGATGTACAATTGACAGTACTGCTACCAGCAAAATACATACTTGGATGACGCTTCTCTTGCTGTCTTCAATCCACAGCGGAAAGGAAGCAACAAGAGAAAGAGTAAAGGATTTTGGTAATATAAAATACAGAGAAAATACAAAGAAGTGGAAGCCTTTTAAACTTCATAGTAACATAGCATTTTTATAAAAAATGGTCAATATATATATTAACAAAATGTTTTCTTCAATTTCTGGAGTAGTTGTTTAAAGTTTTAAAATGAAACAAAGAAAAGATTTAAGAGTCAGAATGATCAAAGCATATATAAAACTTTGAGTGTTTTAGCCCAGAAAAAATTGATGTAAATCAATATCTATTGAAAGGTTTTAATGGTCCAAATTGAATTACTCAAACTCTTAGGAAATTAACAATTATTAATAGATAGAAAAATATCCTTTTGGATATGATTTTTCCATATTGTAAAAAGAAAAATAAAGAAAAATAAACTGAAATGTTTATTGCAATGTACAATACCTCTTTACAAAGTAACTCCTTTAATGATATTACAATGAATATATCTTTATAACCCAAAGGTTGCTATAGTTCTATTTAAAATATTTATATAATTTTCAATTTAGTGCTTTTTCTTACAAAATAATATACTTCAGATTACTGGGTAATAATAGCAATTCCCACAAGCAAATAACTCAGGATAAAAAAGAAATGTAAATGGCAGCATCTTGTTCTACATATATTATAGAAATCAGTCATTTGTTTAATTCTGCTTTGATTTAAAATAGAGTAATAGAGCCTAAAAATAAAGCCCTGATTTTCTTTCTAATTTTATGGGTTTTCTTATAAATGATAATGACAAAAGTATAATTCAAAGATACTTCCTTTATTTAAGAAAAAAAAATATAGTGTAACCAAATCAGATTAAAAATATCTTAAAAATAAAATTAACAAAGCTTCTGTACTTTTTTAACATAGTTTGAAACTAGATTTTTTTTTTCAATTCTGAGCAAAAAATAAGCTTTTTATAATTTTAAATATATCAAAGCTGTTCTACATTGTGACATATTTCATTTTAAGAAAAATAAACCAATAGGTTATATGAAGAAAAATAGTGAGAAATATCAGAAAAGCAAGATATGTGTTTAATGGTCAGTGAAAATCAACAAAATCAAACAAATAATCTCTTTTAAGTTTTTGTTTCCAGTAAGAGCCCTCAATAAAATATTGTAAGAATATTTCACAACTTTCTTAAAAAAACACAGGTTCTAGTTTCATCAAACTGACCTGTGCACACCATACAAAAATCATTCGACTGCAACATGAAATTGCTGGTTTTATTTAAAAATGACATTTTTAAAATGTTACAATCTTGGTTGATTACTTAGTAAAATTTTTATTTTCAATAATTTTGGCAAATGGGATTTTTATCTGATAATTACTGCATTTTTTTTTAAGGCTAGATACTTGAAAAATGCTAAATGTTGCAAGAAATATTTCATATAATAAAGAAGATATACACAATGACAGAATGCAGATGAGAAACTGAAACATGAACATGAAAAGATGTAGATATCTGCTCATATCAATTGACTCTAACAAAAAATAATAATAGATTGTGGAATTTCACTTATCTCTAAGATTCTTTTGTCTTTTCTTACTCTGTCATTCACACACGGAATTATTGGTAAGTTTCCAATTCTTGATTAAATTTTTGTTAATATGATTTTTGTGTGATACTAACTTATTTTGAGAATTTGCTTTGATCCAAGAGATTAAGAAGAAAAAATGAAGAACTGATGCTTAAATTGACTTTATTTTTTTCTATAATATTCTATGTTATTTTTTTTTGTTGGTGAAAGATTCTTAGTGTTTTTGGAATTTTTATGGCTTCATTAATTCATTTACAAAACCAGTCCTACCTTCAACACATTGGAGTCAGTTGTACAGCACAGTAAAGTCAAAATAAATAAATGACAGATCATATATGTGTAAGTTTGGTGTAGTCATTGAAAATCAGCATTGAGACTCGAGGTTAAGCAAAATTGTGTAAAGAGAAAAATTATGAAAAATAGTGGAACACTAGAGAAAAGTAAAATTGTATAGAAAAGTAAAGAGGAAAATTTAGAATTAACTACTTAAGGCTATCCTTAATTCTTTTTTTTAATGTATCAGTCAGTGGAAATTGATAAATTATATTTGAGCTTACAGTTTCTGCAGCTTTTGGAGAGACTTGAATATATTTTTAATTCAAGTAGTTGAATTAATGGTTGTCCTGTTAGTTTTCATAAAATATCTACTGACTTTTTGATCGTGCTAGACTGCCATAACTTCATCTGAATGCTTTAAAAGTATTATTCTTATTTTTCTTCACAATAACACTTTTTGTGTTATGCTAAGAAAATTAAGAAAAAGCCCCAATGGTATCATTCTTTGTTGCATCAAGAAAACATTGCTCTTAAAGTTTTGTGATCTCTTTGTATGCCATTAGCAACATATTTCAAATAACCATAAAGCAATACTCACATATTTCTATCATCATAAATTTTAGTTGATAATTAAAAAAATATTACTGGAATTTAAAACAGAAAAAAGTACCTGTAAACATAAAAAACTTATACGGCAATGAAAATGAAAAATATGCTTTCATTTCAGGATAATTTCTGACTCACTTTGAGATTTACTATTACCATGAATGTTGTTTCATTTTTCCTCTACTTTTGTTTTCTTGCAGTGGTTTTATGTTTTGATTTCATAACTTTCTTTATCCTCATCTACAAATTCAAAAATTGCTAATTTATTTTTTTCTCTTAGGAATTGAACAAATATTTCTTCTATTATGCAGAAATGTCTTGTCTAGATTTGTGTTAGCCACACTATTGGAATAATATATTTAGTATTATATCTTAAAGTTTAGTTACTTTCCATGATTTCGGTTTCCATTTCTTTGAAAAATATGCTCATCAATTAGAAATAGCAACTCAAGAGGCCTAAGATGAAGTGATGCTGTAAAGTAGCTTTTCGTAAGTATCCTCAAAGTAGCAGTAATGTATAGTTTTAAATACTGAAGTTGTTTTAATAAGTCATATGTTGTAAATGGGGGAAAAAAAAGGAAAACATTATGACTAAACTTTCAATTTAAACAATTTAGAATATGCAAATGATGGACATGGAGAAGACAGTTTTATAGAGATTTTTTTATTTATTCAACGGCCTTCAATTAAACATTTTAAAACTTATTTGGTAGTATGAAAGCAGATAAAAAATATTTCCAATTTTTAAATTGAAGGTATTTCTAATCTTTATTTTATGTTATGTGCTTACAACATAATTTTATATAAAAATATCATTTAAGAGATGTGGCAGTGAATGAGGAGACTGAAGAAAATACTTTTGGGCAATTCAGGTTTTATTCAACTCAAAAAGACACACAAGGTGTAAACAAAAGATGGCGATTTTAAAACTCTTCTATGAAAGGAAAATAATCCCTTAATACAGGCAGATAACTATAATAATAATATTATTTTACCACAATCACCACTGCATTGGAAAAGAAATTGGGTGTACATGCATTGCAATAAAAAATACAAATAAATAAAATTAAGTCCTTAAATGTCTAAGTGGTTGGGTGATTTTGCAACTTGACTAGAGCAACGAAGCATTTGTGGGCTATTTATATGTCCTTTCATAGAATCGTTCATAGTTTGTTGGATGGACAGTTCACAATCATGTTTTTAGAGGACTGATTTCCTGGCTGGTTTGATATTGGTAACTCTATGGGAATATGAACCTGTGGTAATTCAGCAAGGCTGCTGTCCCCAGTTCCTTTTGGGGCTAGATGTTTAAATGAAACAGTGGCCTCACTACCATCTAATTTCCTAATGTGGGCATAATGTGGGTTTGCTTCCAGGAGTTCCACCTCATCAACCAGTGGTTCATGCTTGCTATTCCAGGGATATTATTTCATCAATATTTTACAGGGGTGACTTAGCCATACAGGTAAGGTGGTCCCGTTAGTTAATCCTTTGTTGAACTAGAATAGTCGTTCATGCGACATGCAGTTAGTTGCAGTGCACAACAATGAATAACTAGCATTCAAGCTTCAGACAAAACTTCTTCCCAATGTGATTCTGGAAGGTTCTTGGTTTTCAGTGATAGAAGTATTGACTACCAGATGACACCATTGTATCGTTCTACTTGGCCATTACCGTCTGGATTATAAGGAGTAGTTCTACTAGTGACAACTCTGTAATTGTGTAGAAATGTTTTTGTTTCTTGTGAAAGAAATGAGGATCCCCTGTCACTATGGATGTAAGTGGGCATGTCAAATATGGAGAATATATTGGACAAGCAGCTATTTATAGTTTTAGCTTCCATGTTTGGGCATGAATAGGCAAAAGTGAACCTGGAAAATTCATCTATGATGGCTAACAGATACTTGTTGAGATGAGGAAAGTAGTGGACCCTTAAAGTCGATGTTCAGATGGTCAAAAGGTTGAGTGGCTTTGATTAGGTGTAGATTAGCTGGTTTGTGAAAATTTGGTTTTATTATGTTGCATGTTTGGCAATTGGCTATCATCATGTGGATTTCTTCAACAGAGTATGGTAAGTTTTTACTTCAAATGAAGTATATCATTCTGGTTACACCTGGGTGATGCAGGGATTCATGCAATCTTAACAGTTTGTTGTTCGGGAAGGTAGCACAACTGGTTTGGGTGAGAGTGTCTGCTGCCACATTCTCTTTACCTTCATGATACTGGATGTCAAAACTAAAAGAACAAGATTGATTCTCCAGTGCAGAATTTTTCATTTTTTATTTTCCCATGATTTTGTTCATTGAACATAAATTGCACAGACTTCAGATATGTTTTTAGAATGAAGTGTCTTCCAATTAGGAGGTGTCTGTATTTCTTGACAGCATCAACTATTGCCAGGGCCTCTTTCTCTACTGGTGCATAGTTTAACTCACTGCCTTGAATAAAAGGCAACTGGTCGATTGTTCTGACTAAGTATTGCTGACACAGAGCTGTGTGACGCATCAGTTTCTACAACAAATATCAGATTATCACTGATTGCAGTCAGACTGGCATCTATCAGGTTAGTTTTTAGTGACTGGAAAGCTAACAAGGCCTCTCCTGATAGTGGAAAAGTGTGGGTTGATTTTAATTTTTTGATTTTGTCAGAAAATTTCTTGATCAACTTTGCATAATATGCAAACATTCCAATGATATGTTCTAAGGACTTCGCGTTCTGGGCGGGGGCAGTTAGATTCGTTAATGCCCACAGACACTCTGGGTCAGGCTTGATAATCCCTTCAGATATGCAATATCCCAAGTGATCAATTGACTAGGTAGAGTATTTGCATTTCTCTTCATTGTATGTCCAGTTGTCCAGTTTGGCAGCCTTTTGGAAATGTTGAAGGTTGATATGTTTTTCCAAAGTGGTGCCACAGATTATCAGATTGTCAACATAGGCATATGTGTCCTATTGATCATGTTTCCTGATGAATTCATCCATCTTTCTCTGGAAACAAGCAGTCCCATTGGTCACACCAAATGGCATCCTGGTATATTGGTAGAGATGACCCCCAGATTGGAAAGCTGTACAAGGCTTGTCATCAGGATATAGTGGGATTTGGTGATATGCACTTTTTAAAACTATTGTGCTGAAGTACTTGCATTGGGCTAGCTGGTTGACAGTACTTTCAATGTTGGGCATTGGGTATGCATCTAGCAGTGTATATTTGTTGACTGTCTGGGAATAGTCAATGACCATTCTCTTTCTATGGTTTCCGTCCTCTTTCACAACTAACGGTTGTGCTCTCCATGGTGATAGGCTTGGTTCAATGATCCCTTCTTTCAATAAACATTGCATATCTGAATCAATGAAGCGTTGGTCTGATCTTGAAAATTTTTGCAGTTTTGTTGCAATGGGTTTGCAATTTGCAAATAAATTAGCAAATAGGGTCGGAGTGTTGACATTATAAATTGTAAGTGCGCAAAAGGTTAATGTTGGCTTGCTGCCACCATACTTGATGACAACACTTTCATGCTGCTCTTGGAAATCAGTTTGAAGGATTATATCAGTACACAAATCACTAATTACATTTAGATGAACATTTGTGTTCTAGACATCCAAGAAGGTTGAGGTCCACAATACAATATCCTACAATTTCTGTGATCTGAGTTCCTGCAGCCATGTGGATTGATCCTGAGCTTGGATATTGTTTCAATTTAAGCCTTTTGATGATGTTTTGGTTTATGAAGCTTCCACTGTCAATTAGAGCTTTCAGTTTTTGTCCTTTCATGAATAAATTAGTGGATACTTTAAATTTAGATTTAGTAGCATGACTTACCCCGGAACTCGAAACGTGTACGAACGTGTCTTGCCTGCGTGGCGAATCCTGCAAGAAACATGGCCGCTTGTGAAGACGCGTTTTATGCGCGCCGGTCTCGTTCAGAACGAGATTGCGTAACAACACATGCAAATTTTGGCAGTGTCGGAGTGCCATAAAAAGGAGACGTTAGCGGCACAGACAACAGCAGTCTTTCAGCGGACTTCGTGAAACAGAGTCGGATGTGTGAACTGACTGGCGTACTAAGAGGCAGTTATAGCCGGTACGTTTGATTTGGGTGTCCGTTTCACGATTGTGTAACGGCCGAGGAAAGGAGTCTTGCAATCTCTTTCTTTGTAGCGACGGCAGAGAAGAACAGCTCTTGTCACTTTGCTTATTTGTTTTTTGTGTTGTTTTTACAGTCTACACTTTAAATTCAGATTCAGTAGCAGCAGAATAAATACTTGAAAGTGTGGGGCTGTTATTGATTGACATTGAGTGGACTGTGCTGACAATTGCAATTGGACTTGCTTGAGTAGCACATTTTTGCAAAATGTCCAGTTTTGGAACATTTATGGGAGGTCACTTGCCTTGCAGGACATGGATGACATAGATTTCCACAAAACCAACATTGTGATTTTGTCATAGCTAACGTGGCTTCTGCAGATGGTCTCTCTTCTTTGGCAGCTGCACTCATGGTCGGAGTGGGTGGATTCTGTTGGTTAAATGCAATACCATTTTTTTGTGCAAGGATGAGAGAACGAGCCCGGCTATAAGCATTCTGCAAGTCTAACATTCTATTTTCCAGGAGTCTCTCTTTGAATATGATTAGAGTCTAGACCATTGATGAATGCATCATGAATGGCTTCCTCTCAGTCGGCTTCTGTGGTTACTGGTTTGTAGTTGCAATGTTTATACAACTCATGCAGTGCCTGTAGGAATTTCTCAATTGATTCATCAGGTTTCTTGCGACGACTTGTGAGGAGGTGATGTGCAAAAATCTTGTTCATTGGCTTAACATAAATATTTTCTGGTGTTTGTATGGTTTCCTCGTATGTATTACAGCTTTCCATGTAGTCATACACTGTCCAGTCTATGTGACTTAACAAGACACTGAAATTATTCAGCATTAAACCAAGTGTCTGAATAGCGTGCAGATAGTTGCCAAATGTCTGGTACCAAAATTTCCACTCTTTAGCAGCGATTGGTGAATTGGGGTCCTGACTAAATTTTTGTCCATATTGAATAATTTTGAGTTAAATAAATTGTGGTGAATGTTGAGACTGAATAAAATACCATTGGGCGATTCAGGTTTTATTCAACTCAAAAACATACATAAGGTGTAAACAAAGATGGCAATTTTAGAACTCTTCTATGAAGGGAGAATAATCCCTTAATAAGGGCAGATAACTATAATAATAATATTATTTTATCACAAGAGATTCAATCAATCCCTCAAAATTGAAAATAGATATTTTGCAGAGTAAAATTATGGTGTTCTTGAGACTTACGTAAAGTATAATGGTATCTAAGTTTGGTGAAAGTTTGTATAATTTCTTTAGATATGAAATATAGGCAGTAAATATCTTACAATTGTCTGTAAGAGTTAATTAAGACATAGTGTTAATACTGAATAGTAAAAAAATTAAATGTTCTCATGAATTTCACTAAAATTTGTTTTTTTTCTAGTTAGACTGAAACCTTCAGTGATCTCCACAGCCATAATGAACTTCTATTCATTTTTAGTGTGTTGGATACTTCTATAATTAATGTATAAGGTTTCTTATGAGAATATTTTACAATACGTGAAATAATAGTGGTGAAAAGGTACATGCACAAAATAAGAGAGACCAATTGATTTGCAATGCAAGATAAGATTTATTAAATAAAATAACAAAAGGAAAGTTTAAGAGTATTTTCCTAGAAGTAAATTGCATACACAATGTAAATTGTTAATGAAAGTATCTGAGTGTGACTTGCCTGTGTAGGTGTGTTTGTGCGTGAAGTGTCCACAACCCTTTTTGCTTCAGTGTGAAAAGTCAATGGCACACACTTCAAAAGGAGGAAAAACAGGAAAAGAAAGCTACTTAAGGGTTTGCTTGTTTTTATACCTCCAGGGCTGCTGCTGATACTATGTTTATTAAGGCACTACACATTCATACATGCAAGAGGAAGGCAGTTGAATTTGTACTGTTGAGAAATAAAAAAAAACAAAATCACTCAAGACTCTCTTACTCTCTACTCAACTATTTGGCAAGCAGCAAAGTAAAAATGCATGATATTCATGAAAAATACAGTTGCGGTTTTGCTTTTCATTTTATCATTAAGTTGATACAACATAAGTCTCAACAGTCATCTTTTGTATAATGGTAGTGAAAATTTAAGTTCCTTTGAAATTTACTCAGTCTGTGTAATCAGTCATCTGTAGTATGTTATTTACAAGCCCAAAACTAAGAAAATAGGTTTCATGTGAACTTATGGAAAAGAATATCAGTCAGTGACTTTTTTTTTTTTTACTTACTAGACAAAGAAACATCTTTTTTGGAAAAAATAGTTACTCAAGCTGAAAAATGGAGTCATAATGATAACTGTAAATGAAGAAAACCATGGTGAGATACAGGACCGCCATCAGCATCTCAAAGTAAATGTTCTTTTCTGTGAATTTGTCATTATGAATTACTGAAATCTGGACAAATTTATTGTGTTGATGACAGTGAGCAATTGGAAGACAAAAGGACTTTTTGGAAGCAAGGAAGTTTTCTAGCCATTGTATTGCATAGCAATGCATGTCCTTATGTTGTAATCATGGAGTTGTGATTTGAAATACTTCCACATGTGATCTTTGAGGCGTGTCAGAAAAGTATCCAGTTATTTGAATATTTTCAGAACTGGTTGCATGGTCTGATATAATTTAAAAACTAATCAGAGACCTTACTGCATATTCATGGATAGACATTCCTGTGAGATGCCAATCAGTGAGCTTATGTACTGTATTACCACTGCATTCAAAATGATTTTATTAAATAGATTAGCCTCGAGTTTACCTGTGGAAACAATTCAAAAGTTTTAAAGGAAGGATTAAATGAGTGAAGCCCAGATAAATGTTTAGTATCAACACTTCAAACATGGATGGACAGAAATTGATTGAAACCAATCCATATTCTAGACGGTTTCAACAAACAGAATGCCTGAAAATGTTTACCATGTGAGAATTAAAAGATCTTGGAATCCCACAGACTGTCTGGAATGTATTCAGTCATTTTGAATATCTCAACTGCCAATTTCAACTGCCCATTTGTCATGTCTTGTGCAAGTTTATTTTGCAAAACATTACATTACATCAAATCTATCATCCCTGGTAGAATCCAGATTTAGTTTCTTGTGATTTCTGGTTTTTACCAAACCTAGAATTGCTATAGAAAGAGAGGAAACTTCAGATTGTGGGCAAAATGAAGGAGAACATGGCAAAGCAGGTGATGATGAGCCTGAAAAAAGGACTTTGCAGATGTTTTTGAAATTGTTGGGAAAAAGGTGTGAGAGATCCCAAAGAAGACTGACTAAGTTGCCATTGACTTAGGTATTCTCCAGACCTTCACATAATCACTTGTTATACTACATGCAATGGTCTTTGTCTAACCAACAGTTCCAAATATTGAAGAATTCTTTGAAGAATTAACTGGAATCATTCTTTTAGGATTTAATACACAATTTACCTGTAAACTTAAATGAATCATGGAAAGTGAAGGAAAATACTTTGATGGCTGAATAATGATGCTATGGATTTCCATAGCATCATAGCAAAGATTTTAAAGATTTTTGGAAACTTTTGCATCAACATTAATAACATTGAGCTTGGTATATCAAGAAAATGTGACTTACTTTCTTGACTCTTCATATTCGATTTGTTGTTTCATAAACATAGCATTCTTCAGCAAATCTTGGATATTTTGGAAGTGAATCCTGCTGTTCTGCATGGAATTTACAGCACTAGAAAAAAAAACCCAATGTGAAACAAAACATTTTTCAAGATTACATTTGCTATTTGCTAATATTCATAACAAAAATTGATTTCCATCACAATTCTTGGCTGAGATCAAACAGCACTTTTGGCAAAATGCCTTGAACATAAACAAACCTATTTAGTTAAATTTATTCATGACATTCTAAATATAAAAAGACCTTGTACAATTACCAAAGTGATTTTTGTCAATGTTAGCATGAAACAATTTGCATTATATAATAATATATTTTTGACATTTCTTTCATCATGTTATGACAAAATGTAATGCAATACAATATTTCATTTACATGAATCAATATTACAAAATAAACAGCTAAATATTAACTCTTGTAATTAAAATTATTAATATAGAATTTTGAGAATTTTGGGTGCAAGAGATGTTAAAAAATATGATTCCATGAAATATTTTATGCAAATATCCTACTTAGTGCAAAAAAGAAATTGTTCTTTAGTCAAGCAAAATCTTTTCATGCAGAAGAATTTCCTTAAAATTTAAAACTAATTTTGAAATACATTACTTCTTTTTTTACATGTAATAACAAGTTTTCCAAACTGCAAGTAATATTAAAAGAAAACATACTTTTTGGCATATTCTGTATCAAAACATGCTCCTTGAACATTCTGCTGGATTTCTTGAACTTCATGCTAAATAAGTAAAATATAGGTAAATTTAAAATGAAATCATAATTATATTGTATGAAAGATTATTTTTTTTCATTTGAATACAAAGACTTAGGATTGTTTCATTTTTTTTGTTAGCTACCATATTTTGCAAACATTTTATTAAAGACTATTGCATACATATGATTTTTTTCAATTTTAATTTTAATGTCACTGTGATTATTTGCATATATTTGAAAAATTTACAGCTCTTCAATATAAATTTGTTTATAAAAAAGGCTGTCTTAAAAAGAAAAGATTATTATTTCAAATAAGGATACATATATATGTCAGAACAAAAGTTTTCACATACAATATTTTGATATTTGTGCATAGATTTATTCATCTGCAACTGTGCCATTTTGTTCCATCTTTTGCCATCTTTGAGGCAGTTTTATGATTCCATCAAATCAGAACATGGCATTTTTCTGGGTGAAAATCTGATCTAAGTGTTTTTCACAGGCTTCCAGAAAATTGAATTTTTTTCCATTAAGAGAATTTTGTAGAGATCAATATAAGTGGCAATCTGAAGGTGCAGATTCAATTTAGTACAGGGGATGTAGAAGGACATCCCAGCCAAGCTGTACTGATTTCTGCTGAGCCTGTAAAGAGATGTGAGGTGTGATATTGTCCTGATGAACAACAATGCTTTTCTGATTGACCAATTCCAGATGCTTTTCATTGATTGGTGCCTTTAATTTGTTCAATTAGGAACAATAATTGTCAAAATTCAACGTCTAATTTTACGGAAGGAGTTTATAATACACAATGCACTATCAATTCCACTAAAATACACAGTATCACCTTCTTCAGATGCAAAATAGCTTTTGGAGTGGTTAATGCTGGCTCATTTTTCCTCAAGACCTTTTTGGTTCCATATTGTTGTAAACAATACACTTTTCATTGCTTGTGATTGACCTTTTAAAAATAGCTTATTTTTTGTTTTTAGCTCAGACAGAAAAAATGATCATTTTTTTTAAATCACAGAGGGAAATGCAGTTTGTTAAATTGTGAGGTACCCAAATATCATAGCAATTCACGCACATAAGTGTTTTAAGATGCCTTACAATGCACATATGATATATGTGGAGATCTATGCAATATGTCATAGATTATTTTTAATTACCATTTTGAATTGGTCATCATCAATGATTGCAGGCCTACCAGAACATTCTTGGTCTTCCACTTCAGAACCTAGCAAATCACTTAAAAACAGTACACTCAGCTATAGTACCATCACCATAAATGGCATTTATCTTTTTGTTGTTTATACAGTGTTATTTCCATTTTGGAAATAAAAGGGCATCAAATGATAAAAATGCATCTCATTTGCCTCCTTTTTCATTTTTAATGTAAAAATATTACAATTCACAATGCACACATGAATCATATAGAAAGATACATTGAACTATCACATTTCAGAATATGTACTACATTTTCCTTTGCATAAGATGTTTTTTTTATTTTTAGATGTTTCAAAAAACTGCCATGTGCCTAATGCAGTTGTATTACATATGTGCCAGTAGGCTAGAGCATCAAAGGAGCCTGAGACCACAAGGCATAAAGATTGTTACTAGTACTTTTTTTTGCTGTTTGTACGTCTGTACTGCTTGCAGAAATACCAGTTTCTGTTAGAATGTAATCAGTTTTTGCCGTGTTGTCTGTTGTATACTGCAGGTAATATTCAGTGAACTATTTTGCTTTGTCTTCATGTACTGTAATTATCTATAAGAATTCAGTCACATTTATTGTACTTTACTGATTGCTTTATATCAGTTTGCCTTGTTTATATGTACTTGTACTCATTGATACAAATATACCAGTATTTCTACTTTGGCAAATTTAATTTTTTTTTATGCTTAAAAAAATCATTTCACCCCAAGCAAGGCAATAAAGCCACTAAAACACAAGGGGGTTACTGAATGTTAGAGAATATAAGAAAAAAACACTATTAAAGATTCAGAACAATAAAAGAACAGAAATTAAGACAGAAGATTGATGATTGACTTTACATTTAAATTTTTGAAGATCAAATTTGGCCAAGAAGGAAGAAGTCAGAACAGAGATCCACAAGCAAGAAGTGCACAGTTACATGTAGCTATTTCAAATGTAAAATGACGAGGCCTTGTCGCCAATATAGTAATGTGCTTAAATTCATAAAATCCAAGTACCACAGAGGAAAATTCATAAAAGTTATTTATAGAAAAGGCACAGGCAAGTTACATTATGACATTGGGAAAGTGACTGAAGCTGAGATGTCAAATCAGGACAAATAACATTGCAGATTCTTCATTGGATTTTATCAAGAATCTCTAAATATAGAGCAAGAACACCAGACCAGATGTGGCAGCAACATTCAAAGCAAGGACGAATTATATATGTAAGATAGATTTTGGTGAGAGAAATTGTCTAGCATGACACAGTGAACCAACTTTACAGTAGTCCTAGCAATTGGTTCAATATGATCTTTCTACTTCATGTCAGTGGAAAACGTTAGTCTGCAAAGAAGCAATGAGTAACTTTCATGCAGGTTAGCATTAAAAGAGAGCAGATTAATTTTGGAAGCATTAAAATTAACAAGCCATTTCTTACCTCAGTTAACAACAGACTATAGGTAATTTTTTAGATCAGCTGCCAATCTGACCTTATCAAATTGATCAGACTTAATATTAAGACAGGAGTAGATAGTTGTGTCATCAGCATAGAGTTGAGAACTGATGACATCAGGAAGGTTGTTGGTGAAAATTAGGAACAACATAGGTTCAAGGACAGAGCTCTTGGGGACACGTGCACTTATGCAAAAAGACCTAGATCGGTCATTCAAGATAACTTTCATTTCATGATTTGATAAGAAAGACTTAATCAGTTTGAAAATTTGTCCAGAAATATCATAACCTTTCAACTTTGGAAGAAGACCAGTATGCCAAGCCCTGTCAAATGCCTTCAAGATATCCAAAGCAACATCTTTTTTCCTGAATCCCTCCTCTATTGCAAAGTTAATTTTCTCATCATCAGCAAACATCTGCTAATCTAAGCCTTCCATATGCATATTTTATGAGGCTATTTTCTGAGTTTCACCATTCTTATCTAAAGCTTGATAGATTCTGTCAGCAATAATCATTAATGCATCAACCTAGAGAAGTGAAAGCCATATTGCTTATCTGAAAGAAGACTCTGTGAAGTGAGATTCAAGACCAATTCAAATTTAATTAGAACCTTTAGTACTTTGACAAAAAGAGGTAGAAGGCTGATAGTTATATATTTATATATATTTAATTTCACCAATGCCAGCCTTATCAAAAAAGAACACAACTCTTTAAAGAGAAAATATTATGAAAATATATTTAGGGTAACATTATCAACTATTAACACATTTAAAAAACTACATTACATCACCATTTTTCTACAGATCCATTATTCATGAATCTAAATTATCTCTTCCAAATACATAAAAATTAATAGATATACTCTAATGAAAAATTGTTCAAAATATCTTGCAGCATCTCACTAACCTTTACATACTTTAACATCCAGAATGTTTTCTTACACTTATTTGAATATTATCTGTTACTTCCTTACATGTGACATCCAACAAAGCATAATGCATAATAATGGATTCCTTGTCAATTACAGCTGTCTTGAATGCTATATATATATATTTACACAAAATATTTCATATTCCCAAATTCATTAATAATGAATGACTTTACAATGATCTTTATGACTGACAGAATATAGTTCATGAGTATTTTGGATAACATTGATAACATATTTCCACATCCTTTTGATTTTTCTTGATCCTTACAAATGCCAACAACTCTGCTTATGTAACCAAAGGTACATCAAATTGGAAGAGAAGTAATATTGTTTGTTTCTAAAAAGTTATCAAGATCAATGTTCTCGTTTCAAGCTAAAGACTGGATTCATTACACTGTCCTTTGTTTGGCAGTTCCTGGTTTTCTGAAAATTTTATTATGGTTAAAATGCATTTCTGGACTTCAATATTTTCCATAGTTTGTTTTTGCCTCAATTTAAAGCTTTCATTTTTTGTATTGAAATATGCCCAAACTGCTCTACATTGTGTCACTTTCATGCTTTATGCTCAGAAAACCTTTGATAAATGTGGAAATCCTTTGTGAAGCCAGTTGTCAATGCTGTTTCTTTGTTGGAAAAGGCAAAACAAACCTTGCAATAAACAGCCTTAACTTTTACTCTTGACCAATTTTAAGAAACACTTATTTTGGAAGATGTTATATTTATAGACATTTATTGGATGAAAAGACAAAAATTTAACATATTTAAACATATGCTGCATTCTTTTGCAAAGTATGCAATTGCAAGGGTGCATTTTGAAATGGATCTTGATTTTCTGCACATTCACCTTGATCACCTGTCTTGTACAGACACATTCATACAACATCACCTCCTCATGTATGAGTGCAATGATTTAGTGGGTGTTGAGAAGGGTTTACTTCCCATTCCTTGAGTTGGGGTGTTTCTGACATCAAGCAGTGCCAGAAACTGGTCTGTATGGGTGTCTTTGCTTTTTCTCATGAGCTGTTTTGCACTCTTAACTACAGATTTGGATTTGCCATTTGCCTGTTGATTTTCTGGACTTGCCATTAGATGTTTAAAATCCCATTTTTCAGAAAAGTTCTTGAAGGATGAAGATGTACTGGGGTCCTGTGTTGGAAATCAACTGGCATGGAATCCTATATCTTGCAAAGTATGCCTTCAAATTGTGGATGACAGTTGAGACAGTAGTGTTCTCAAGTTGATCTATTTCCCAAAAGCTTGAAAAATAGTTGACAGTTACAAGGTACTCAACACTGTCAAATTCAAAAAGGTCAACCTTCTGCCATGGATGATCAGGTATGGTATGCACCATTAGTGTCTCCTTTTTAATTTGAGGGACCATGGACACTGGCATGCGTCCTGCTGTGGCAGTATGCGATGTGACAGTTTCATCACACTTGCCCAGGTAATCATCCTAGTTCATCATTGCAAACATGTGTATAGTCCATTTATAGTTTCTTGCACTCTGGTACTGAACTAACATTAGCAATTTTATCATAGTGCACAGTTATTTGGTCCATCTGTTCGCTTGCGCATTTTCCTAACAAAGGGGTCAAACTCACCTTGACTACAGTGAATTTCACTGAATATATTTTCATATTTTTATGGTTATACACATTTTCCAATGGACGCTTTTGAGCTTCCTGGTAGACGGTTGCAGGTAGACATTACGCACATATTTCTGAGGGATTACATTGATGGTAGCTCCACAATCCATTTGGAACATCACTTTTTTTTTCTAGAATCATATTTGCATAGATAATCTTATCTGGCTTCCCTTTCTCCGAGTTTACACATAACACATATTCACATTCAGTGTCACTGGAAGAATTTGAAAAAACAGGGTTAATTTTATGATTAGTCTTAACCTCTGTTTTTCCCAGACATTTCAGTGCAAAATGGTTTCTACTGCAAGATTTCTTTGCAAGATTTACATTTTTGGACTCATGTGATACATTCTTCTTTCCGTTTTTCATGTGTTTTGCCACAGAAATTACAGTCTATTTGTCCCTGTTTATAGTATTTTTGTTTGTAACTGATAGCTTTCAACTCTGTAGTCATAGCTTCACAAATTTGGCATATGTCAATACATTGTTTGAGATTTAGTGTTGAAAGCTGTAGCATTCTTGCACATACCTGGTTGTCTCTTACACCCAGCACTATATAGTTGCGCAGCAAAGAATCGTGCACACATTCACAAAAACTGCAAGACTTCACTAGGTTACGAAGTGTAGTTAGATATGAATCAATGTTCTCAACTTGTTCCTGGTCTTTTTTGTTGAAAACTCTTTTGTTGAAAACATATCGTTCATACATCTTGTTGGTCAGTCCGATAAAATGTTGATCAAATTTGGCTATTACCATGTCCATTGAACTGAATTGAAAACTATTGTAAACTATCAACACATCTGGTCCGATAGTGTTAAGAAATAATGCCATTTGGTATTCCTTATTTTGTTTGCACAGCTTGGTTACAATGCTGTAATTATTCCACATCTGTTTCCAGAGCTTCCATCCTTCTGAAGCATTAGTCTTAATGTCCAGCTTGCCTAGTGGCGATATGTTTGACTGGAATCTTTCCACCATTTTCACACACATGATCACTTTTTTTTTCCGTGTTATCCTCATTCCAAATGCCAGGTGAAACAGCTTACGTGGGACTGCTCTATTTGTTGATATCAGTCCTCATTTGCAGGGTTGCTGCCACCATGTTACATTAAGTCAAGGAAAACAGGACAGACTCAGGTTTGAGAGAGCTGACACAGCATTTATCAGGTATCGGAAGAAAGAGAATCAGAAAGAGGTTAGGGAGAAAAGTGATGTATAAGAGCGGGAGAATTATGTTCCTTAATGTCTAGGGAGCATATATTAAACTGTAATGCAAAAGGAGAATACATTAAACAATAATGTAACATAATTTATCATTACCATTCTCTAGCCATCCTTTGAGTTTTGAACACTAGATAGTATTAGATCAACAGCAATCCATTGTTTGATTTGTCTAGCAGTGATGGGCATGTGGTCTATCTGATCCTACATCATCATTATTTCTCCTGGAACAGTTTCTTCTTCAGTATCTTCTGTTGGGTGAGAAAGCCTACTCAAGCTGTCAGTGTAGTAGTAATTGCCATGCAGTAGTACCAACGGAATTACTAGATTACCTCCCATGAAAGGAACTCTCAGGAAGTGGAAAGAGTAAACACAACACAGAAAAAACAAAAATGCTAGTCGCATAACACTGTAGACCTGTCATATTTAGTTAGGATATTTCTTTGAACTAATTCCTACATTCCCACAGCCCCTGGCTAAGAACTGGTACGTACCGTACAATGATTACATTACAGCCAGCATTGCTATTTTGCTTGCCTTCTTGGTATTTGCGGTTATGTTCATATGCTGCCAGTGTCAGTGCTCACCTCTGAATTCTTGCTGCAGCCATGGGATAAGAGTTTGTAGTCCGTATATACTTCAAATTTATGATACTGGTAAGAATTTTTCATTGTAAAAACCACTGCAAGGCCTTCTTTCTCTATCTGTAATTTTATTTTGCTTTTGAAAGTGTTCTTGATGCAAATTCGAATAGATTCCCTGCTTCATCTTTCATCTGATGAGAGATGACAACTCCCAATCCACTGCAGGATGCATCACGATACCACAATCTCATTTTTAGGATTGAAATGGATCAGAACTCTGGTTGAAAAAGCTTCTTTGGATTGCTTCCATGCTGTTTCTTGACATTTTGCTCAATGCCACTTGATGTTTGTACGTAACAGTTCAGAAACTTTAAACTGACACTCATATACTTCATAGCGACCACCACATATGTAGCATTTACTATGATCATCAAATCTTTTGCTGGATTTTTGTGGAATTTCCTGTTTCTCCATAACTGTGGCTTGTGTCAAACTGCTACTAGCTGCATAAATAGTAACACTTTTCTTTAAATCTTTTGCCTCCTGTGTTGCCATTTCCATAGCAGTAACAGTTTCTCCGGCATTCTGAAAACTAAGATCTTTCATTGCAAGCATCATTGAATACGATCACCTCTGGTAGCACAAACTTGGTGATCTCTTAACATCAAATCTAGAGTCTCTCCAAATTTGAAGTGTTGTGTTATGCTATGCAACTGAACAACATATGACACTACATTTTCCCCTTCTTGTCTAGAATAAGTATGAAACATGAAACAGACAATCTCTGAGGGTTTGGGTTGTATATGCTCGTTGGCTTTATCAGCAATTTCTTGGAAAGATTTTGAACTTGGATTTACAGGTGCAAATAGATTGCAGATCAGTCTGTATGTGGCACTGTCACAAACTGTCAGTAATATTGCTCTCTGCTTCTCATCACTTATGGCATCATTTGCTTCAAAATAAAATTTGAAATGTTCGATATATTATTCCCAGTCTTGGGACGAATCATATTCTTCTAGTTTACCAAATGCAGTAGCTTCATTCAACGTAAACAGTGAAAATCCTTGCTAAACAGTAGACATCTTGACGTCTCTTGATTACAGCAGGCCTGTACAAGTTACTTCCCACACCAAATACCACACATATCCATTTGGCATATGAACATACCCACAACCCACTGTAAAGACTTTTCATCAATAGGAACAGGCATATCAAAAAGTGGTTAGAGATATTCAGGATCTGGACTAAGAAACCCATGTGAAATACAGTAGCCCAACAGGTCTATTGATGAAACTGAAATGACATATTTGACTTTATTGAATGTTATCAGCCTTAGCAGCTTCGAGGAAGAGATTTAAATTTTTGCTGTGCTCTTCTATATTGTTACTACAAATTGTAACATTACCAAGAGATATGCAAAACAGGCAATTTATGTTTATCATTAAATTCATCCATCTTCCTCTAGAAACAAAGTACTCCATTAATCAAAGAGCATTCAAAGTAAATTGATAAAGCATTCAAGTAAATTGATAAGGCCTTCTGTTACCTTCAAATGCTGTATAAGGACGATCTGCTTTAGATAAAGGAATTTGATAATACTCGTGACAGAAATCAATTGTACTATAAAGTTTGTATTGTACAATTTTATTAACTATTTCATCTATTTTGGGTAGTGGGTAGGCACCCAGTTCTTTGTACTTGTTAATTGTCTGTGAATAATCAAACACTAGACAACATTTGTTCTTACAACAAATACCGTCACGGTGAATTACTTGGCTCTATTATTCCAGCCTTAAGGTGGCAGTCTACTTTGCATTTTATGTAGTCTTTGTTACTTTGTGCATATTTATGTGTTTTCATAACCACTGGCTTGCAGTCTTTCATCAGATGTCCAATATAGGTGGTTCTGTTCTTAGGGTTGTCAAGACACAGAAGTTAAGAACTGGCACTTTATCTCCACAGTCAATCATAATGCATTCATGTATCTCTTGAAAGTCTGTTCAGAGTATGATATCAGTACACAGATTTTTTTTTAACACACTTAATTTCAAACTTTAGTACTTCTGCTTTGATAATGTCAATGAAGTAAAACAATATCCTATTGATTCCGTAGTAAGAGATAGCGATGACATGCCTATGACATCATTTGATGGTGTTATACTCTGCTATAATTAGATCTCTTTCTGATTCACTCTGCATGTCAGCCGGATGTGAGTGCCAAGAAGACAGAACACAAAATAAAAAAATTGTTTTATGGGCATGGGCTCTGAGCATTACATCCGGTCCATGAAACAAATCCCCACAATGAAAATAATAAAATAGCCAATCACAGACATTCCCACCAGAAAAAGAGATAACCCCAGCTCTATCAGATTTGCTTAAAACAGGCCGAAAAACAGTTGTAGGCCAAAAGGCCACCTGCCAACACATAGGGGCGCTGTTACTACCACTGCTTCTCTCATTACAACTGTGACCTCACCCAAGTTTCACTAATCTCACCCAACTCTTCAAACATGGAATGCAGCCAAAAGATTAACTTTGACACCAGCAGGCCCCTGATGCCAATCAACATGATTTACAACACCTCAATGTCATCACCACTGAGCTCCAGGGATTCTTTGCCGTCACCAACACAACCCCATTTTGTTAATATCACATTTGATCTGAATCCAACAAAACCATTCCTCTCAATCTACTTCAGACCTACGTCGATGTCACCACTGTGACCCCGTTTCATTGATACAACATTCAACCTAAATCCAACTGAAACATTCCGCTCAACCCACTTTCTTTCCTTGCCATCACCACTTTGACCTTATTTCATTGATACCATATTTGATCTGAATCCAACTGAAACATTCCACTCGACCAACTACAGGCCTACCAGCTACACCTAATACTTTGTCGCCATTACTATCACCTCAGTAACCAACATGCCCTATCACGAATGAAACCCCCACTATGATCTTGATCGATCAACATGCCAACCCACCTTACCAGGCAGTTTGGCTTTAACATGTTGGCATTACATAACTGCCAGCCCATCAACACTGTCACAGATGTCAATTTCAACATTAAAGAAATGCATGTGTCAAACCCCACCAACAGCTAATCCACTCCAACCTATCCTGTGACCTTGTCAAAACCAACCCAAGAAATCGGTCAACTCCCGACACTACCGACAACACCCTATACCAAATCACTTTCCTGACGATCAACAACTGAAAATGACATATTAGCAATTTTTTCCAATTTTCTAATAACTGTAAATACATCATGCATATTTGACAAATACACTGTTTGAAAATTTAATTCATGTTACACTTTTCTTTTGCAACCAAATGTTCATCATAACAATGGGATGATATTAAGCTTTAATAATTTAACAAGTTTTGCACTAATAAAACTTTTATCTCTGTTACCAGCATTAATGAAGGCATTAGCTGCATAAATATCATTCACAATTACTTTCTGACAAACACAAAACTGCAAATCACTAGTAGACAGATTACTATTGTGTATTGTCACAAGAAAAGTATCTGGGACTGCAGCTGAAATCAAACACTTATAAAGTTTTAAAAAATGCCCTTTTTTGCATTTCTGACACTCAGCATCTCTGACTGGGCAGCAAGCGATTATTTACTTGAGACATTACCATAATAATAATTTTACTGGTTCAAAGTTACTAGTATTTAACTCGAATCAAGACATTGCATGTGTATTTAATAACTTGAAGCAAACACCAAAAAGGACTACAGAAATTCTAATTACAAAAGGTAATCAACACATTCCAGTGATTTCCTAAATAAATCCCACACACAAACTAAGTGTTCTGAGCCTCAACTTTCATTTCATCACATCTCTCTTTATAGTATTTTTGGGTGCATGCATAAAGTTCAACAAGTTTATCAAAAAAGTATTAAGAAAAATAATTGAAATAAATGTTTTTCTAAATTAACTATAAGACTCAACTGCCTGCAATCAAGTAACAATCACTTTATCTTTTTATTATTCGTATAAATGTATATGAACTTACCTTTTGCTCTACAAGTTGTGGAAGTGATTTTCGTACATGTTCCTGAATTCGGAAGAAGGCTAGAGATGGTTCATTGGCAATGATGTGTAAATTTTCAGAAAACTTTTCACTCACTTTGAAAAAAGAAAAAGTAAAAGAAATTCCTGAAAGTGTCAGACACAACTATATCAGTTTCACATTTTTTCTTGTTTGTTTTTTTGTTTAGTATAATTTCTTTATTTTTTTTCTAGACAAATACCTATTTCCCCACATATTATAAGCAGATGCTTTTTACATTCAAAGACAGAACTAGATTAAAAATACTAAAAAAATTAGTGTAAGCTTTTATCACATTGCTGATAATCAGTAAATTATAAAAACCCATACACATTATGAAATCACTAATTTAATTTAAGCAATAGAAGCAAGTGAGTTAGCTGGTCTTATATCTTTTAGTTTAAACTAGTGTAATCACAGCATTTTGGCCTTCTATCAAACTTAGTAACCTCCTCAAAATTTTGAATACCTCATTCTACAAAGGGTAGATTTTTTCATTTTGCTTACCATGCTTTATGGATATTTCATATTAGTTAATATTAAATATATTCTGCTTTATATTGCTTGCCCATCTTCTTTCCCACGGAAGCAAGCTATATGATTTTACAACACTAACAGACCCAGGGTGAGTTTTAACCAACACTTTAGTTCACTAGGCTCTGTATTTCTTGGACAAGCCAGTGGTGTCATTTTGGAGCTTTAAAGTTATTGTCTTTACTTAAGTAGTGTAACTTTTTTTGAATACTTTCTTTTGAGAAAATGTATATATAAAAATATGAATTAATTTATTTCTGCATTCAAAATTTTTTTTTCATTTTCCAAATTTATCACTGAAATTGACATGTTTCAAACCTGTATACTTTCAAGTTGAAAGTGAGAGACAAAAAAAATGAAAGTAACTATATTTCTACACTTCTAAAATATTACACACATGAAAAAATGAGATACTATCTCTTTTTCCTTTATTGCTCCCCATCTTCTCAGGATTGCAGTATATTAGACAAAATTTCTGACATTATAGAAATGGCACTCTTTCTTCATCCATCTGTGAACATATTTGTGTTTGGTGATTTTAATGTGCATCACAACACATGGCTTAAGCATTCTAAACATGTGGCCTGTTTTCAGATTTTCAATTTTTCCATTATTCAGTCCCTTACTCAAATTGTGATTTCTTTATTCATTTCTTTAATAAATATGAGCAACTTGCTTCTTTACTTGATTTATTTCTTACCTCCTCTCCTAGCGCTGCTTGTTGAGCTTCACAACACTGTACTCTTGGCAACTTGGATCACTCTGTAGTATCTATTGATATTTTGTTCCAATCATCTATCAGACAGGAACCTCCTATTCATAAGACCTATTTCTATTAGCAAAATGTTGATTGAAATGCACTCTGTGACTTTCTTCAAGACACCCCTTGGATTGATATTTTTAACCTTCCTATTGAAAATTGCACCATTGAGGTTTCTTATTTGGTCAAAGCCAGCATAGATGCTTTTATTTCTTCTTGGAAATAATACCAGGTAAAATCTCGGTCTTCTCCAATATTCACATCAGCATGTTCTGCTGCTATAGCCCACAGGAACCACTATTACCAGCTATACCAGCATGACAGTTCTAATCATAACAGATGCCTATTGATAGCTGCACGTAGTAAATGTAAATGTGTCCTCGAAGGAGTTAAATCTTTGTTGACTGAGAGAATGAGGCACCGTATTACATCTAACAACTCTGGCTTGTGATTACTGTCAGTTCCGTAATAGTGAATTATGTAATAAGACTAAGTTTTCTATTTCTCCTCTCTTCAATCAATTTGAGGCGTTAACATCAGCTAATAAAGCTGAATGTTCTACCCCCTAAATTCTCTTTAAATTCTACTCTTGACTTATCTAGAATATCTTTGCCTAATTTTCCACTTAGAATTGAGTCGCTGTTTAGTGATATACATATAACCCCTACTATAGTTTCTGCTATCATCTCTAATCTGGATTCCCACAAAGCATGTGGATCTGATGGTATCCCTGTAATAGTACTTAAGAAGTGTGCTCTCAAACTGGTTCATGTTCTCTGTAAACTATATAATAAATGCCTCTTACTTTCCTGCTTGTTGGAAATTCTCATCTGCTGTTTTAGTCTTTAAGAACATGTTAACCATCCAATTTTTCCAATTATCTGCCTATTAGCCTCCTACCTCTTTTTGGCAAACTACTAGAGCCCTAATCAATGCTGAATTAGTTAAGCATCTCACATCACAGGGTCTTCTTTCAGGCAAGCAATATAGCTTTTACATTATTTACATTGTTTGAACTGTTTCCTCATGTTTGTTGTCATATTCATGTTTTGGCTGTTGTATGCTCTCGTCTTCTTCAGGTGACTGAACCCTTTATTTCCTCCACCAGGGTAGATTGTTCTAGTTCCACATGCCATGCCTCTAGCATAATTGTTAATTTAAGAAAATATTTAAATCATTTATAAAAAGGAAAGATTCTATAAAAAAAATGGAAATACTATTTCCATTTTTTTAAACAATTACCTAGCAAAAGAGAGTGAGTTATTTGGTTGAAATATTAATTCATAAATAGGATCATAAATGTAGATAAATTATTTGATATCAGATGGAGAGAAGGAATAATCCCCAAATTTTTCATATAGAAAAGTCAACAATATATTTAAAGATTTTTCGTATGATATGCAGAAATATAACTTTATACAGATGGTCATATTGAATAGATGGGTGACTAAATTTACTAGTGAACCACTTGCAATAAACATTTAAAAGTTATGAAAACCCTGAATGAAACCATGTTAACTGTTTTTCTGACTGATGACATTGGTATACAAAAAAAAAAATATAAAGGACTGAAAGCTAAGTACGACCAAAAAGACTGTAGTTGCGAACTATCAGTCGGAAAGGCTCAAGAAAAAAAAAAAAAGGAAGAATTAGAAGAACAGGAAAACGAAGAGCAGAGAAAGGTAAGTCACCTTTTTGGCTCTCAGTTCGCTTGTCGCACGCAAGTCTGCCAGTGTACAGTTGTTGTGTTCGATTTCTTCAACATTGCATGCTGTTGAAGTGTCGATTTTGTGTGAGGTGAGTTTTCCTTTTCTGTTGTCTGTTGTCTCTTGTTGAATAGGGGGAAGGTAGTAGTGATCGGGTGTTAGAATGAATGTAGCAGGTTCGAATACCACAGACGACCAGGGAGAAGCGGGAGTTCCCGAAATTGCAATGGGGTTCCGCAGACTGATCGGAAGCATGAGACTGCCCTCGTTTAGGGGCGACAAAACAGAGCTGCAGGAATGGATACTGTCGATCCAAAAGAAACAAGTCATGTATGGCTTGCCAGACCAGGAGATGGTCCTACTGGCATACGAAGCAGCGGCCGGTCCAGTGTCCACATATATCGGAGGGTTATACAGGGAGAACCCTGCCTTAACTTGGACAGAGCTAAAGTCTGCCCTGGTCCGACAGTACGCCAGTGAGCACACGGCCATTGAGGCAGTTAGGAAGTTGTTCAGACTCCGGCAGGGAGATAAGGAAGCCATGGAGGATCTGGGAGAAAGAATAGCGGGCTTAGCAGCACTGGCTTTCCCAGAGCTGGCGACCCAAAACAGTGGTCCGATACAGGCCCTCTTAGCCGACGTATATATGGATGCGTTGAGCGATAGGGAGCTGCGGGGTGACGTCCTGAAGGAAGGACCAAGCACCCTGGCCGCGGACATTGAAGTGACTCACAACAGTGAATGACTTTGGGACAGAATAAGGGGGAGTGTAGCCAAGGACCCCAAGGGGACCAAGATAATGAAAAAGAAGGAGCAGGTTCGGGCACGGGACCCGGAAGAAGTAGAGGAAAATTGGGAATTGGAGGCAGATCCGAATAAACGAGAATGGGACTCGCGGTATGGATTCTATAAATCCACGTCAGGCCGGTATGGGCTAATGTGCTGGACGTGTAAATATGCTGGGCACAGGGCTCAGGACTGTCCAACCAATTGGGGAGGAGACCCCAGGTCTCTGGGACCCAATTGTACGATCTGTGGCGAATACGGGCACAAAGCTCGATGGTGTACAGCGGCAGGTGACCGTAAATTAGGCAATAAGCAGACTAATGCTCTGTTACCACCCACCAGGAAAGCAAAGAGCCCAGGAAACGCCACTGGGTCACCCGTGAAGGAGTAGGAGGCAGGGTGGCTCCAGTCCGAGCAAGACCTCTGAGATGTTGGATGTGTGGAATGGTTGGTCATTTTTTGGCCGATTGTCAGCGGAGAAGATGCTGGTATTGTGGGGGCGCAGGCTACATGAGGCGAACCTGCCCTCACAGGGGAAGGAATGAAATGGTGGGACAGAGGGGTAGAGCAGAAGGGTGCTATCATCCAAACCCCATCCCAGCCAGAGGGGCCCCTAGACGAGAAATGGGACCTTGAAGAGATAAGGAACCCCCGTTGCTGGCCCCCGCCTCTCGGTGGTCCAGAAGGGAGGCAAATAGGAAAGAATTTGGAGATGGAAGGGAGGCCCAAGTGTACCATTTGCTGAAGGAGGGGTCGGATCTCACCTGCAATGTCTTTCTGGGAGGCAGGAAAGTTAGGGCCCTGGTTGATACTGGAGCATCAGTATCACTGGTTAGTTCGAGGACCTACAGACAGTTAGGGAGATAGGGAAAGTTGAGACCAGTAGATTTATCCATAAGCCAGGCCGATAGCAGTAGGATGAGGATAGAGGGCATAATATGGCTGCCATTTCAATTAGCAAGGACTAGAGGTATCATGAAAGTATATGTAGTGCCTGACTTGTGGGGCGAGTTGATTCTGGGGAGTGACTGGCTTAAACAGCACAAGGCCCAGATCCATTTCGACCCAGCCACTCTGACCTTGGACAGGGTAAGGATACTGCTAGGGGAAGACAATTATGAGCAGCTACCTGTAGTAGCCCAGGCAGATATAAAGTTGCCCCCTAGAACCACTGTAACAAAACCATCAGAATAAAGCGAGGAGAAGAGTTAGCACAGGCTTGCCCCGTAAGAGAAGTCGAACAGGTGAGGATAAGAAACGAAGATAGGTCCGGGAACCAGACAGAGATTAGCGAATTGAGGGATGAGGACATAACAGTCCCTGAATGTTATGGAAGAGAATTAAGGGGTTTGCTAAGGAGAAACCGGGAGGTAATCACAATGACAGATAAGGAGCTAGGACAGACAGAGACAGTGGAGATGAGGATATACACCGGTGGCCACCCACCTATCAAGTTAAGGCCATATAGAACCCCAATCCACAAAAGGAAATTATTAGAGGAGGCAGTGAATGAGATGATGGACTCGGGGATAATTGAGAGATCCAAATCTCCCTGGAGCTTCCCTATAGTGATAGTGGAAAAGAAAGATGGAGGGCACAGGTTTTGTGTGGATTTTCGCCAGCTGAACGCGATTACAAAACCGCTAGCAGTGCCTCTCCCCCTGATTGATGACATTTTGGCTCTCCTAGGGAAATCTAAGTGTTTTCCACCTTGGAATTGAGATCGGGTTATTGGCAGGTGGCCCTGAACAAGGAGGACCAAGAAAAGACCGCGCTCGCCTGTCACATGGGTCTTTTCAATTTTAGGGTTATGCTGTTTGGTTGGCAAATGCCCCGGGTGTGTTTAGTCAGCTCATGTCCATAGTGTTGAATGGCATGGAGACGTTTACCATGACATATCTAGATGATAGATCACCTGAGCAACATTTTGAACACCTGCAGCAGGTGTTCGACTGCCTAAAGAGACATGGCTTGAAGCTGAAGCTGTCAAAATGTCAGTTTTTAAGAGAGGAGACAAAATACCTAGGGTTCATGATAAATAAGGGTGGGATAAAGACCGACCTAGATAAGGTGGAGGTAATAAAGGCCATGCCCACGCTAAAAACTGTAAGGGACATTAGGGGCTTTATAGGAGCCATAGGATATTATAGGAGGTTCATGCCAACATTTAGTTGGTTGGCGGGTCCTCTGATAGCCCTGACGAAGAAATATGCCAGGTTTAGGTGGACGGAGGATTGCCAGCATGCATTTGAGGCTTTAAAGGACCAGCTGACTGCTGTGCCCTTGTTAGCGTACCCAGACTTAGGCAAGACCATGGTGCTGTTCACCGATGCTAATGATAGGTGCATCGGAGCAGTACTCACGCAACCCTGTCCCAACAAGGATGGACCCGTGCCGGGGGTGCCTGAAGAGGTACCAATCTATTTCCTTTCTCATCGGCTTTCCGAGACTCAACAAAAATGGCTGGTGATTGAGAAAGAGGCGTTTGCCATCCTGTACACTGTGCAGAAGTTGGACTATTATCCGAGTGGGGCAGTATTCACCATTAAGACAGACCACCAGCCCCTCAAATACCTGTTAGAGGCAGAGTGGACGAACAAAAAGATCCAACAGTGGGCACTGAAGCTAAGCGGGTACAACTGTAAAATAGAGTACCTAGCCGGGAGGGATAACACCTGTGCTGATTTGCTATCGAGGATACAGTTGGAAACGGAGTCCATCAAGTTAGAGCCAGGTGTGGACGATAAGGCCTTCCAGATTAATGTAATTAACTCACATGGGTTAGAGGGGAGACCTAATTGGGAAGATCAGGAGGCGGGAGAAACAGAGACCATTACGGACCCCCACTGGATAGACATGGTTAGACAAAGTCAAGGGGATAGTGACATAGCAGCCATTAGGTCCAGGGTAAAGGCAGGAAATACCTCCAAATACGTATTGCAGGGTGATGTGTTGTATTACCTTTCCGGGAAGGATGAGGAGGTAAGCTTGAAGATGGTGATACCCGAAAAGTTGAGGTCCGAGATCTCAGAACAGTGCCATAGAAAGTTAGGACACATGGGGATTGACAAGACGTATGGGTTGATAATGAGAAATTACTATTGGCCCAAGTTGTTTAATGATGTTGTGGATTATGTAAAGAAATGTGTAACGTGCCAAGTGCAGGGTAGAGGAAGTAGGGCTGCTCCGGTTTTAGAGACAGATATTCCCCACTACCCATTTCAGAAAATGAGTTTAGACATTTCAGGCCCTTATGCGCCAACTGAAAGAGGGAATTGTTACATATTAAGTTTTGTGGATTGGCTGACAGGTTGACTGGAAGCATTCGCCATACCTGATAAGAAGGTGCGAACGGTGTCAGAGATAATAGTTGGCGAGATATTTCCCAGGTATGGGGCTCCCGAACAGTTGGTTATGGATAACAGTTCGGAAAATGTGAATCAGGTTATGAGGGAGACGTTGGGAGAACTAAATATTCAACACCTAACCACCTCCCCATACCATCCCCAGAGTAACGCTAAGGTGGAGAGATTCCATAAGACTCTTGCTGATGTGCTGGCTAAATTAGCTGAGCATAATAGAGAGAATTGGGATCTGTTTTTAACCCAAGCCTTAGCAGCTGTGAGATTTTCGGTGAACAAAGCAACCAAGTTTTCCCCCTACTATCAGGTATATGGCCGGGACGTGGTCTTACCCATAGACAATCTATTAAGGCCTAGGAGCAAATACCTAGGGGAGGACCATCATAGGATAATTTTAGAGCAGCAGCACAAAATCTTTACACAGGTGTGGAGAAGAATTCGAAGAGCCCAGAAAAAGCGAAGGATAAATAAGAATAGAGAAGAGGTTTCCTTCCAGATAGGCGACCCGGTGTATTATAAAATACACCTGAGAGATGGTAAACTGGACCAGAGGTGGAGCCCCTACTATAGAATAGTAGAACAGACAGGCCCAGTGTCCTTTGTGATATGGGATCAACTGACAGTGAAAAGAGTACACGCAAATGACATAAAGTTAGCTGAGATAGAAGACTGGGAAGGGGGCAGCATAAAGACAAAACAGAAAAAACTGAGGAGGACCACACTAGTGGAACCAGAACTACTAGGAAATGATAGTGAAGCTAGCGAGGAGGTCGAAATTAGTCCCACTACCCTTCAAAGGCTAAGGGAGGTAACTCGATCCCCGGTTGGACACCCTGAGGAAGAGAATATTGAACCTAGTGATAGCGGAGAAGAAGACGGATCGAGCAATTGGGATCCTGACGATGAGATTCCGTTAGCTCAATTACGTAATCAATGGCAGACTGAACAAGCGCCTGATAATGAGGAGGAGTTGCCAATGAAGCTGCGATTGCGAGGAGCAACGCCTTTCGAGTCGGTCGATTAAATATAAAATCTGTGCAGAGGTTGTGTTGAACGAGTGACAGTCTGGGTCGATTGTGCAGTTGTCGTCGGTGTTACACAGGCCGTGTGGAAGGGCCCCTGAACAGACTCGACACTGGCGGTGGTGTGGGTTGGTCCTGGATGTGTCACTCCGCAATGCAGCCGTCTGACAAAAAAAATAAATAAATAGATAATTATGTAAGATAGACTGTTCTCTCTATCTCTTTCAGACATGGACGAGAGAAGGCCCTGGGCAATGTTGATGCTGATTTTGGCTGCTAATGCCTGGGAGCACAGTGAAAATACCGTATTTAAGAAGACAAGCGAGGTGATCATAATTAGATCAAAGTGGTTAATCACATTAGTGATAGATTTACAGCCATACGTATGAATTGCTACTAGCCCAGTTAAGGGTCGAGATAGATAAGTTAGGGGGCAGCCAGGACACAAGGCACCGGAGAATATTCACAAGGTCTAAACTACTACCGTGTGTTGTACTCCTTAACACAGGAGCCCCTAATACTTGAGAGGCAATGGAAGGAGATGAGCGATTATTTAAAGGGAATTAAGTTGTTGAGAACTAGACAAAAGAGGGCAGTGTTACCTATAATAGGTAAGGCATTAGGTGTGTTATTTGGCACGGTGTCCGAAGATGAGATAAGGTTGATCAAGAGGAAACTGACGCAGGTAGAGCAGAGGCAGCAATCGATGGCCCAGGTAGTTAAGGAAAGCGTATCGATACTTAATGTCACTAGGTTGGAAGTTGCTAAGAACAGAGAGAGTATTAATTGGTTAATTGCATACCTACATGACCTTGGGCAAGAGCTGGCGAATGTAACCACAACTATAACAACTGAATACCAGGAGCTGGAGGGTTTCTTGCTAAAGCATCTCCAGTTGTTAGCTATAGTGAATAGGGTGCGCCAAACCAGTCATACGTTAACGGTGCTGTTAGAACATGTGAAAACACAGTTGGATATGCTGTCTATGGGACACCTATCCCCGAGTATAATAACCCCAGAACGACTAAGGGCGGTACTGTTGGAGATACAGCCCAAACTCCCGCATCATCTTGGTTTGCCGGTGAACCCCACCCAACAATTATGGAAGTATTATAGTGCCTTGGGATGTGTTACCCTGTTAGAAAGAAGTAAATTGCTAGTATTAGTGTCAGTTACCCTATTAAACCGAGACAGTACTTTCGAAGTTTACCAGGTATTAAATCTGCCTCTTCCTTACCCAAAACCAACCCCAAGGTTAGAGGCAGTAGCTAGGTACAAAGTATAGACAGAATTCCTTGCTCTAAACGTAACCAGGACAAAATGTATGTTACTGACAAGGGAAGAAGCACAGAGGTGCGAGAATAATGCTCTGGGCACTTGTGCATCTGCAAGTCCCATTTATGTAACAGGTAGCCATGAATTGTGTGTGATAGACTTGTTTAGAAAAAATAAGAAGGGAATTAGAGACCATTGCCAGGTAGAGATACTGACTGGCGTAATGTTACCTGCAGCTGTTAGCATTGCAGACGGGATCTGGACAGTGGCCACTCAGGGTGAAATGGAGCTCTCTAAGGTCTGCGAGAATGAGGTGACAACAACAATGAGAGTTATTCCCCCCTTGACCATTCTAGCTTTACTCCTCGGCTGTGGTACATACGGGCTGACCATATCCTTACCCCCCCTACTATCAAGCAGAAGAGAGATTCAAAGGGAATGAGGCGTGGTTGAAATTGGTAGGATCAAATGAAACTGGATGGGCTGAATTATGGAATCCAATTACGAAAGAGTTTCCCCAGTTTTTGTTAAGGAAAATGCCGGGGTTACTGCAACCTGTTGATAAGATTGATTTTGGGCGACTGAAGTTAGAATTAACTAGGCTAAGTAGGAAAGACTTGGGCTGGAGAGAGAGAATGGTTACCATAGTAGCCTGGTCAACAGTTGTTGGGATTATATTAATTATAGGTATGGTTTCTTTGGGTTGGTGGTGGTGGAAAAAGAGACAAGTGAGAATGTTGAGTGTGGAAGTTGAACTGGCAGAAAGTGGAAGTGCGGAGCGTACTGGGAACTGGTGTGCCTTACCAAGATGCATTAGAACCTGTAGCCGATGTAGAAGAACAGTCCACAGTTGCTGTGAGGGAATTGGAACCCATAAAAAGTCTAACAAGGCCCGTTGTGAAGACCCGGACCAGTCGTAAGACAAGGTTGTGAAAAAAAAATATAAAAGGGACTAAGTAAAATATGTAGTTGATAAAAAAGAAAACAATGAGTGGTTAATCTTGAAAAAAAAAAAAGAAAAAAAAAAAGAGTGTTTAATTAAAAAAACAAACAAAAAAACAAAAAAAAACAAGTGTTTAATTTTGAGAAAAAAAAAAGTGTTAATGTTGAAAATAAAAAAGGAGTGTTTAATTTTGAAAAAAATTGTGTAGATACAATACATATGTAGATGAATGAAGAGACAAATGAGTTGGTGAAGATATGGGAGTATCCCAAGTAGTGAACTGGATGGAAATACCAATAGTTGTGAAAATCAATGTAAACATATATTCTCATAGTAACCAAACTTTTTTTTTTTTTTTTTGCATGTGAAAAATCTGAACAATGAACCTTATTCAGTGAAAGCACGACAATGTGCTTTATAAAGACGCTCAAAAAAAAAAAATCAGAAAAGGACTCAGAACACTATATCTAGACTTCGTTTTTTTTCTTTCTTGCCTGTTCTTGTTCATGTTTTATTTCTAGAATTGTTCACAGTTGAAGTCAGACTGTGTTGCCAGAAGACCATGAACTTCCGGTGAGGACAGCTGACTATTATCGTCTTATTTTTTTTTTTGTATGACATCTCATGTATCATTTACTAGTAATGGGTCGGGGAGGAATTGTGACATGGAGATATCCCCTCCACCCAGGTGGATTTAGTAATCAACAGTGCTAAAGAATTAGGATGAAGGTGCTAATTACTTGGGTAGAAGGGATTTGGAGTAATTCCAGAAATAAGTTTATTTTTTTTTTCTTCTTAATAATTGTTTCTGTGGTTGAGTTATTAGTTAATTAAATGTAATAATTCCAGAGTGATTAAGAGACGGGTTCGTTAAAGTAAAGTTTATGATAAATGGCGAATTGGACTTTTGGGTGGTCTAACACACGGACTTCAACCAGACGGGATAAGTGGTTTTGGCAAAACTCAAGTGGATGATGTCTACGGAAAACCCGGCAGGGAGCCCGAATTCATTTTTAGTACCATTTGAGAAGTGGTTTCCCCACGGAGTTTCGGAGACCAGAAAACTTGCATGATGGTCAAGGCGATTTGCATATTAAAATTCGTGGGTGGTGCCTAGAAGTTGTTTAGCTCCGCCTCTCTCTATATAAGCGGCCTGCACGCTTGAGTTAGACAGAGGGGATCAGAGACCAGATCAGATCGGATTGAAGAACCGGGGAGAGAACAGAGTGGACGCAGCAGAACGCAGAAGAGACGGCTTGTTGGAACTTGCTGGTCTGGTTGGTTGGTTGTCACATGCCAAAAAGGTCTGATCCGAATCCAGAATTAGAAATAGACCCTGAAGGAAACCAGTTAATTTTGCCAACAAAGCTGAGAAAACAAACTGCTATAATTACACGCTCTGACAAAGATCCTCGAATTACTTCCCTTAGATCAGCTGAAATTATTTAGGCAGAATTTTTCCTACTCTCTGTCACTTCCGATCCCAAGCGAGTGAACCTCGTTACGACATTTTGTACTCGTGTAAAATCTTCGGTAGTCACATAAAAACAGTGGCCTTAAAAGGCTCTTTGTACAGGAACCGAAAGAGTTGCTTATTTTTTCTTTTTCATGTCTTTGCGGCTACGACAAGAACTTTTTCTGCATGAATAGTGATTTCCTTTCAGCGTAATACCCAGCCATTTCCTCCCCTTCCCACCGGACCGTTCTTGGGAGACCAATACACTGCTGTTCGGATCAAGAATTCACAATGTGGCAAATAGTGGTGGTTCCTTCAGTTCACCGGGGGAAGATCGGGTGGATTTCTTTTTCGGCCAGAACCATCGGGGAGACAGGGCATAGCTGCAACAGGCAGGGTGTTTAAGTTAGAAATTTGAACATATGATTTAATTTCACCTAAGACTGAAATTTATGGCATATATTCTGAAGATGATATTTCAACAATATATTGATGGTGACTATATGAGCATTATAAGTAATTTGAAAAACACTTTTATACATGAATTGCTTTTCATGATTTAATAGAAAAAATTCAATAGATTACATTTCCATCTGAAAGGCAATAAAGCAATACATTTTTAAAAAGAATGATCACAGCGTTTAAAAAATGTATTGCTTGCAATAATGTGGAGTGAAAGAGGTCCCAGAGAAAACAAAGAGCCACTTTAAAAGCTGGTATGTACTTGAAGAAGGAGATGTAGTGTATCTAGTGGGACTGGAAGGGCATTCCACAAGCTCCTTCCACAATATCAGATATTGGATTCAGATGGATTTGTTCCCAATTGGACTGGCAGCAATCAATGAAAAGTGTCCAGTATTGGTCAATTTGAAAGAGGTCATCTTCTATCAAGACAACACCAGACTTCACATACCTTTGCAGATCCTGCAGAAATTGGTATAGCTGGCTAGGATTTCCTTACTCACTTGACCTTGTACCTTTGTATTACCAATTATTTCAATTTCTAAACTGGGAAGAACTTCAATTCTCTGGAAGTCTGTAAAAACCACTTAGACCAGATCATCAGCCAGAAATAAGCCAAGTTCTGGGAGGATGGAATCAAATCTACCTCAAAGATGGTGAAAGTGGAACAAAATGTGGTTGAATAAATCTGTGTGCAAATTTCTAAATATTGTCTTTGAAATTCACTTAAAAACACTATGAACTTTTGTTCTGGCCCAATATTCTTACAAGGGAAAAACGGATCCACATTGTACACACATCGTTCCAATCCAATTAATTAAAAAATAAAAAATAAAGGAGTGAGAGAGAAAAGAAAACCGAGGAAGAAAAAGAAATAAATTAAAAGTAGAAATTATCTATTTCCAACATAACTTTGTACGTGAAGATAGTGCATGTACTGTGCTGTATAGAGTAGGTCTCATATTTTTACTTTTCTATTAAAAAAAGAAAATGAAATGTCATCATGCATAAAGACAGTGATTTTTTTTCAATATGAATCCCTTTTTCTTTTGGGGAAAATTAGGTACCGCCAAATGAATGCTAAATGAAAGCAAAATAATGCTACCTTCTACCAAAAATCAGGGAATTATCTGATTTAAATTAAATTTTCAATACGTATTCATTAATGAATGAATTAAATAGGTTATTATTTTATTTGTAAACATGGAAATATTTGGAGAAGTTCAGTTAACACCTACATTTTGATACATAAATGCTTTTAAAATTGTGGTGATGACAAATATTTTTTATAATTTTATAAAGAAAAATAAATCCCTGAAGATATTTCCGGTAAAATTTTTTGGCAATATCAAAACAGAAAATAGTAAAAATTCATCCTGAAACCTTACAAAATAATTCAATAAAAGTTAATTTATTTTTCTTTTTTTGTTGAAAGTTAGTGTTTGCATAATTAAATAAAATACATTTATTTATTATTCCTAAAACAAAATGAAAATTTCTGAACTAGCATTGTGCGTGCAGACAATGCATGTGTACAGCTGTCTCTTTTTCTTTCATAATAAAAGAATGCTTTTTTAGTAAAAACTAAAAAGACAAAAATTTGAAAACTAGGGGCAAAAAAAGGTAAATTTGCTTTTTAACATCTGCGCTAAATATCTCTTAAAATTTTCCCAAATCATCATAATTCTGGGTAAATGTACATGCTGAACTCAAATTAACAATTAAATTATGAAGAAACCTACCGTTTTGGAGTTATTGGCAAAAAAAAAAATTGGACTTCTTGTTGGTCATTTGTCCCCCATTACTGCCATACTGTTTAGTAATACAGTGCTGGATATTTCCGCTGGCGTAATCAGAAATTGTGGCCTATTTACTTTTTTTACAAACTTTCAGTGCAGAAAATCACTATGCACTACCGTAAAGAAATGTAATTTTTTTTTTTTTGGTAAGTGTAGTTTTATTTATAACAAAAACAAATTAAATAATACAATAGAACCTTTTTTCCATGTTGAATAGCAATGACAAATTAAAAGAACAAAAAAAAAATTAATAATACAATAAACGGTGTTAACTTTAGGGTTAGGTGTTAGGGTTTGGGATAGTGTTTACTGTTTAGCTTCTGTGTAGAAAAGGGGACAAATTAAAAAAATATTAAATAATAAAATAAACCGGCTTAACTTTAGGGTTAGGTGTTAGGGTTGGGGTTTTCTTTCTGTGTAGAAAAGGGGACAAATTAAAAAATAAATAAATAATACAATCAACCCTTCTACTTTACCAAGTTTGTGCATTAATTTTTGTTTTATTTTCAATTTTAAAATATAAAAAATGCTTTATTTTTATTATTTAATTTGTTCTTTTAATTTGCCATTGCTATTCGAAACGGAAAAAAAATTTATTGTATTTTGTTTTTGTTTAAAGTTTCCTGTTATAAATAAGACTACAACGCTTATCATAAGGGATAAAAATTACGATAATGCGTAGTAGTGATTTCAAAAAGAGATACAGCTGTAAATTAAAAGAAGTAAATAGGCCACAATTTCTGATTACGCCAGCGGAAGTATCCCGCACTGTATTACTAAACAGTATGGCAGTAATGAGGGACGAATGACCAACAAAAGTCCGGGGTTTTTGCCGATAACTCCAAAACGGTAGGTTTCTTCATAATTTAATTGTTAATTCGGCATGTACATTTACACGGAATTATGACGATTTGGGAAAATTTTAAGAGATAATTTAGCGCGGCTGTTAAAAATAAAATTTACCCCCCCCCCCAAAAAAAAAATTAAAAAAATAGAAAAAGTAAAAATGAACAATTTCCTTTTCGAGTTTTAAAAAGAGTACAATAAAATGCAGGTTCGTCGCCAACGAAGGACCTGCCTCAGCAAATCATTTGACCTCCCCCCCCACACACACACACACGCTAAACACTTGTCACGTCTTGTCTTGACGATGAATCCGATCGTATTTTTATTTATTTACAATTCTACTGCAATTACTAAAATGAGACAGAATATTTTTTATTAGGCTAAAGAATTAATTGTTCTCAAATTATACACTACACATACAAACTTACCTCTTCGGGCTTTGTGCTCTAATTCAGGTTCCACATTCTCCCTGAGAACAGGTGTACACCCACCTGGCGCTCTTCGTAATAAGCCGTCACTTCCTAAAAATGGAAAAAAGGTAGCTACTTATTTACTTTACCTATTGCGGAATCGAACAAAAACATGATTTTTTTTTTTTTTAATTTTCTTTAAATACTCATTTTTAAATGCAATCAAATAACTGATGTTTTCGCCTAAAATTAAAATAAAATTTATTTTGAATGTTGGAGACAAATACAAACTTTTCTTAGTTTGTGAGTTTAATTCACACACTATAACCGATTTTGTTAAGAAACACAAGTTATTGGTAAAAATCCCGCCACCATAAAGTAGTTACTGTGGAAACTAAGATCTGGTTTCATTTTTAACTTTAGAAAAGAAAAGAGTCTGGTAAAAAATCGCTGTTACTTTCGGTTTAATAATTTTATTAAGAAAAACCGACTTACTTGCATTACTCAATAATTTTCGTTTTAAAAGATTTTAAAAAATGAGAGAGGGCATTAATTTTTACGGTGTAACAGTAGGATTTTTTAATTAAAAATTAAATTTTATAACACGTGAATTTCAAAAACCACGTTACGGTTCACTCACTGTATGTACTCATTGCGCTAACAATGAAATGAACAACACCTGATTAACATTTATTGCCTATTTTCGAACTCCGGTTTTGGAAATTACACAACACTATAACAGTAACATTCTAAAATAAAACCAATCAACAGGATGGATGCATTTTTATTGCAGACATTCTAATTTACTTAAAACGTTATTTCTTAGTGGATACGCGTGTTTGAGTAGACGCTTCGTTTATTTTTTTAACCAGATTTATTTCGTCTCACTCTAAAAATGTCAGAGAATGTTGGAGATTTTAAAAAATGCTTTAAATCTGTGGAGAAAATCGGTTTTTGTGTCGAATTTCTTCTAGTTACCAGTTACGTTAACAAGAGATTAATTCTGGATGATTATTGCAAATTATGCAATTTACTGAAGTTACCCAATCTCAATCAATAGTTAATTAAACAATTAAAACGTAAATTCTAAAAGCTACTTTTTTTCACAATCTGCCTTTTTTTAATAAACGAAAAATATTAGGGAACATTCATTATTTTTCATATGTATGAAAAAACAAATTTTAAAGCGGATGAATAAAAATTAAAAAGACCAAGTTTTTCTCATTTTAGCTTGGACAGACAAACACAAAATATTTTATTTAAGTAAGGAAAATTTCTGTCACTGAATATTACTGTTCTCAACTGAGTACATTTCTGCCAAGGAAAGTAACAACAAAAATTAAATTAAGTGCTGTTTGGAAGAAAACGAATATTAAAAATTTAAACTTGTTTACACATAAATTAATTAAATTAAAAGTAAAAAGTGGGAAAAGGAACAATAAAAAAAAACGGAGGGTAACGATATTTATTTACAAATTTTTTTTTGTTTATATTTATAAAAAAATAGAGAAATTGAAGAAAAAAAAAATATTGTTTTGTGAGCGAAAGTGAGAAAAAGATAAAAAGTAAAAGTAAAAAACATACAAAGAATTTAAATGAAAACATTAAAAATGCCAATGGCAACTCAATTTACTTGCGCCAGAATTGCAAATTCATAATTTTTCTGATTGTTTCTTCTTACCTTGCATTTCGCCGTGTAATTGTATCAAATAATTCATTCCATTTTCCATATGTAAATAGAAAGATCGTCCAACATTAACAATATTAATGTCGAACTATACTCTCAAAAAAGAAAGAAATTGCTTCTGAATTTTTGCTTCTTAAATGACATAAATTTAAACTAGCTTGTCGACACAGTAATTTAATTGTTAATGCTCTCAATGTGATGATGATGATGAAATGGAGTCTATGCAACGATCATCATCATCATTTCTTTAACCTTCTCTTCCATGATAGCATTATTTTCTTGTGTGTGAAGATAGAATCGTTTTGTTTGTTGATTAAAAATATATTCACTGCTGATAATTCTATTTTGAAAATAGTATTGGTAAATTTTGGTTGTTTTTCCCGAGCGCTAAAATTCCCTTAAAATTTTCCAAAATCGTCATAATTCCGTGCAAATGTACATGCTGAACTCGAATTAACAATTAAATTATGAAGAAACCATACCATTTTGAAGTTATCGACAAGGAAAAAAATCGAACTTCTTGTTGGTCATTCGTCCCCCATTACTGCCATCATGATTACTGATTCACTGCGTAGTACCTACGCAGGCGTAATAAGAAAATTTGGCCTATTTACTTCTTTTACAGACTTTCCTTGCAGAAAATCACTGCGCACTACCGTAAAGAAATGTAATTTTTTTTTGTATTTTGGTAAGTTTAGTTTTATTTATAACAAAAACAAATTAAATAATACAACAGAACCTTTTTTCCGTTTTGAATAGCAATGACAAATTAAAAGAACAAATTAATTAAAAAAAGCATTTTTTATATTTTAAAATTGAAAAAAAAAATTAATGTACACACTTGGTAAATTATTTAATGTTAAAAAAGATTAACTTTAGGGTTAGGTGTTAAGGTTAGGGATGGGGTTTTCTTTCTGTGTAGAAAAGGGGACAAAAATTAATGCACAACCCTTCTACTTTACCAAATTTGTGCATTAATTTTTGTTTTATTTTCAATTTTACAATAATTTTTTCATAATTACAACAAATTTCATTAAAGAAATTTTTTTTAAAATCACTCAATTTTTACTTAGATTTTGGACACTAATTTATTAAAAAAAAGTAACCTATGACTTACTTAATTTTTAAAATTATCATAACAAAAAGCACAGACACCCCCATCCACAAGTTAAAAAAAGAAGAAAAATGCTTTTAAAAAAACTTGCTTGTTCGCCGTGAAAGATGAGGCACTAGAATCGGAGTTATGATTTTCATCTCTAAAATTAAAATTTCTTAAAAAGAAAAAATGAGATGTATAGTTGTCAATGTCAACAAATGTATTTTTTTTTAACAATCGTGACTCTGCATTCATCAGGGTCGGTGCTAGGGTCTCGGGGCCCCCATCCTCTACTAAATGTCGATTTCAAAGTTTCCCAACCTGGGGCTCATACACCCTTGAAGGAAAATTGGGTGTGTGTAGGGCAGTGCTTTTTTAAATTACTAAAAATCAGGAAATTATCCAATTTAAATGAAAATTTAGGTACATATTAATTAATTATTTACTTTTATAATGAATAGTTTTTTGTTTTGTTTTTAAAACCTTTGAGAAAATGTTATTCTTTTTGTAATAACCACCAATATTTTCATGACTAAATTTTACATTTCCATAAAGATTAATCGCTGACGCATCTCCACTGAAAAAAGATTTACAAAGATTCCAACACAACACAAACGGGATTGTCTGAAAAATTTGTTTTAAAAACAGTTTTCGTGAAAATTTTTCATGTGTTGAAATCTTTAAACATTTTTATTTTTTAAGCGATCATTTTCTCAGTTTTATCTTTCTAGAAATATAAAAAATAAGGACTAGACATTTTATTTTAATTACCAGCTGTGGACTTCTGGTTAGTATTACTATTATTAGTAAAAAAAAAAAATCAGTGATCCTCCTTGTGGATGATCGCAGAATAAAAAAATGATTTTACTGCGATATATTATTACCCTCTTAATTGATTTAAAAGAACTGTTCAGAAAGAAAATTACAATTTTAAAAAATAAGCGCTACTGAAATTAGCACTTCTGCCCTCCCTACCTTCTCAGTAGGCATGTGGTACCCACATGGTTAAGAAGTTTGGGGTAGTAAGCACTGGTCTTGTCAATTATTATAATTGATGATTGACAATATAAAGTATAAAAAAAAGTATAAAAAACAAAAAAAAACACTGCTGAAATTAGCCCTTTTAGGGCTCCAACCTCGTTGGGGGTTCCTGCATAGTATGCACCACACCAGACACGATGTATTATTAGTTGATAACTGACAATGTAACGTCAGTTTAAAATTAATTTTAAAAAATGGCAGATGGCCATAAAACAGTGCAGAAAAAAATGGTGGAGGCCATAACGGGGCCCAAAAAATGAGAGGGTCATGGGGTTTCAGGTTAAGATGTGTCGGCCATGGCACTCACTAATAAACAGAGAAGGCAACAGGAAACTACTCCACTATCTTTTCCAAGAATGCATGGCACTTTATAGAACAAAAAACAAAATTTGTGGAGAGTCATAGTATTTACAACAACAACAAAAAATAGCTGTATTTAACAGAACTAATTAATTTTTTACTAAAATTATACAAATTCATTAAGGCTACCTAAGTAATGAAACTAATTAATTTCCATTTTGTTAAGATTTTTATTTATATTTTTTCCCCCCGTTTTTCTTTTCACAAGGAAATTGAAAACATATCTCCATAATTAAAACTAATTACTAAAAATAAGAAACTTGCTTAAAAGGATTTTGTTTTTGTGGTGAAAATAAAGGAACTCTTTAATCTTTCCCTGACTTTCCAGGACTGATTGATTTCCCTTTGTTTTCGTCTTTCTCTCTTCATGAGGTAGTCGGCCATTTTCTTCTTACGGTTCGCTACCGGAGTAGATTTCTAGTGGAATAAAGCTTCACTCAAGCTATATGTACTCAGCCTTCTTTTACTTCCTCTCAAACCCTTTTTATAACAGTTTAAATTTTTTTTTTTTAAGTGGTATGCTATTTTTAAAGGCATAAAAGGTTATTTTCTCAAATTTGTTCCATTTCCAGTTTTCATCAAAATATTTTTTATACAAAAAAAAAAACAAAAACATTTTATACCAAAAAATAGAATGATATACACGATTTTAAAGGTACCATTTTATTTTTTGAGTATGGTTGCAAATTATACAGAACACTTTTTTAATAGAATATAAAATCAATTAAAATAAAAATGTGTGAAAAAGAAACTACCACCACCTTGTACAGAACAATGAATTCAATTTTCTTAAATTGAAATTTCTTGTGCAATTAGGGAAAGAAATTGAAGAAATTTTTAGTTTTCTGAAAATATAATTTAAATATTGTTTGAAATTTAGTTTGTGGTTGCTAAAAAATATGAAAATAAGTAGAGGAAAAATTACTGCTCCTCAACATTTAAAAACAAATTATAAAAATTCAGCCAAATATTGATTTTTTAAAATACCTTTTTTTTAACTTAAATTTTATTTCTATTTGAAAAATAATAGTAAAAAAAAAACATTGGAAAAAGGGATATCATCAACTTCTGATTTCAAATAGATTCATGTATTGGACTTTGTTCCTGATACTATAACATTAACTGCTAAAGGAATATGTTTAGCAATTCTCTCTTCTCTTGTATAAATGTATTATTTATATAAAAATATGCTTTTAAGCTGCTCATTTGTTTTGTTCTTTGTTCCTCTGTTACGACTCATATGAGGAGTTGCTAACTTTCCCATGTTTTGCTAAACATATTTGCAATTTCAATAAACAAATAAGCAATTTGCTAAACATGTGTGTAATTTTGCTAAACACCTTTGCTTGGCATGATAGCAGAGGAAAATTTTTTAAATTAAAAAGAGACAGATTTGAGAACTAAAGTCATTGAGAGAGAGAAAATATCTTCTAGTCTGCTGTATTTATATAAAAAAAAATTTTGCCATCACAATTAAGTGAGATTAATCCAGACATGTGGTGTCCATATATATAAAAAACTTTTGCCTCCACAATTAAATGAAATTAATCTGGACATGTCATATCCAAATATATATATAAAAAAAATTTGCCTTACTTCACCATTCAGTGAAATAAATCTGCATACATAGTGTCCAAAATATAATTAAAAGAAAAAAAATAATTTTAATTTATTGTCTATCTCAAGATGGATAGCTACAAGGAGTTAAAGCCCTTATTGACTCTAAGAACAATTTAAAACATGATCTTAATTTAAGTTTGGAATTGCTGGAATGAGATAAGAACTTAAAGGAAAATTTTTTAAAGTAGAAGAAGTCATCAAAAATGTTCATGGAGAAATTTGAGCTTTGGATGGTAAAATCAGGGAACATTCTATCAAAGCCAATCAAGATTTAGAGGAAGGTGGTTTTGTAACTGGCTAAGGAATGAATTTGGTTTTCGAGTCTGTAATTAGCTTGCTAATATTGAAGAATTTGTTTGAGAAATGAGTACTTCCCATGACAACAAAGCCAGTTCCTTATTGCTAACCATTCAATGATCTCAACTCCCAAATTACAATGTGCAACTTTTAGTGGTATTAATCCTTCTGTTTGAGTTCAAAAATTTTATAGCATAGTTTAACAACTGCACTAATTTCATAAATTCTAATAAAGCAAAGCTATCCCTCTTAAATATCTTACCAGCTATGCTCTTCAACTAATTTTGCATCTTACCTTAGAAGACAATAATTATGAAGCAACAGTAAGTCTGTTAATGAAAGAATTTTGGATGTGCCTTTTATAATTAATGAGATCTTCAAATAATAACCAGTTCTCCTAAATACAAACCCAATTTTGTGACTGTTAAACAATATCTTGCTGAAGTGAGGACTGATTTATCCAAGTTAAGAACCTTGTATGGTATGGATTTTTTCAAGGAAGATTCCCCTAGGAATCAAACTCATAAGCCACATCATATTTGATAAATTACTCCATAATCTAAGGTGGGAAATCATTAACAGAGTAGGTACCAGTTACCCTTCCTTAAGGGAAGTATTTAAGAATTATAGTGAAGCCATACACACACTGATGATAGAGGCCCCTCCATGTATATGAAAAAGATACTAAAAGTAATAAATCTGATGAAAAGGAAAATGATGGTGCTGCCTTGCAGAATTTCACCATCAGCTCTAATGAGACACAATATAAATTTTGGGCTTTACATGGTCATCCCATTGAAAATATCCTAACTATGAGTCAAGAGCAGCCAGATGCAAGCAGTTGAAGTTCCAGTGGCAAACATAAAAATGAAGATTGCCCTGGACTTCAGAATAAATTATTCCTTTCCTGTAAACAATTTTTTCTCAGGGACATATAACACCACTGTGTGATAATCATAAGAAGGGGAGCTCTCTTTTTACTTATGTGGGTGCTGATACAAATGAGGAAAAAAAAGTTAATGCTACCTATAGTAGAAGTCACATCATATTGGGGTACTAAGAAAGTCTCTTTAAACTACTTATTGGACACAGGTATCCAGAGATCTTATTTCTCTAAAGGAATATTAAATATGTTAAAATGACTGGAACCTGAATCCTTTCAATTTCCAAATAAAAACTTATTTAGGTGTTTCTAATCAGAGATTACACCAAGTTATGTTGGAAGTAAATGTAGGCAAAAGAAGATCACTTCTTCCCGTTTTGTTAGGTGACAAATTTAATATTCAAGTTCGTTGACTTCAGCCAAGTGATAAGCAATTTGACTAAATTAAATTACAAATTAGCCTTTACTCATAATAATGAAAGTAAATTCTGAGAGTGGACATTTTCCTATGTATGGAAGATACCAAGATTGTTAAATGCATGAATGGCTTGGCATGGAAAATACCGAATGGAATTGCTCCTTTCAGGAACAGTCTAAATTTTCTATATAGACATCAAGTTATCCCAGAGGAACCTGAGGCTTCCAATGTTCAAGACAACTACCATACTATAATTTCTGAACATTCTTTGTGTCTCAAAATGGAAGTAAAATTCGTATTGGAACCAAAGTCCACCATTCCCAGCTACCTTAAAATTATCTAACATTAAACAGAACTTAAAGAAAATGTATGCTGTGGGTTCATGTGCATCATCCTTCAATGAAGATAAATATATCAGGGATTACAACAAAAAAAATAAATAGATAAATTCAAAAAAACAATAAAGTTCAAAGACAATTCATATTTCTCTTCTCTTTCCCATTGTATAAATGTATTATTTATATAAAAGTATGCTTTTAAATTGCGCATTTGTCTTGTCCTTTATTCCTTTGTTACAACTCATATGAAGAGTTGCTAATTTTGCCATATAAATGAATTGTTTTTGGCAATATGTGGGCCAAATCTTTTGTATGTTCACACTTGATATTGAAATATTTTTACTGAGAAATCTTCAGGGATTTCTTTTTATAACTAAAAAATTTGGATGGACACCCACACACATGATATCGAAAAGTGGGTGTGAAACATAACCCCACCAAAATATTTTCCAAAAGTGTTTAAATTAAATAACCTATTCAGTAGAATATGTATTTATTAAATCCTGAAAATTCTGTTTGAATTTGATAATTCCCTGATTTTTGGCAAATATTTTAGAACAGGGTGTATCAATTTTTTATTTTCATTGCAGAAAAAAACTATAAAAAAAAGTAATCATTTTGTTGGCACCTAAATTTTTATAATACTTTCTCTACTTGGTTTCATTAATGATTATTTTTTTCTTAAAGATTCCATTGTTGGAAAATTTAGGGAAGATATTTTCTTTTACTTCTCTTAATTAGTTTGTCAACCTTTCCAGAGAATAATAATTAGAGAATAAGAGAAGAATGATCAAGTCAAACATGTTTTATTCTGAAAAGTTAAAAAGATAAAATTGAAAAGAAAAAATATTTTGTTTGACCTTTTTAATTTCTAACTTATATTAGGTATCCCAACACTCAGCTTACAGCCGATGAAATTCTTCTTAAACACTAAAAAAGGCATATATTCAACTCGCCGTGTTATTTCATTCAATATCTCCATAAAAACATAATGCATACCAAATAAAAGCTTATTTCATGAACTTTGTTTCTATCTTATTTATTTTTATATGTACTACAGTGTGCGATGAACATTACAGTTTGAAAATAGAGACATTTTGGTGATTTCGCAAAATTTTGGCCATTTTTTTCACTGACGGCAGTTTAGACTTCCTCAAATTTTGTAACATGCGCACTCCGCAAGGTTTAGTACAATTTTGGTAACACGTTAGTTTGAAAGTTAACATTCCAAGCTTCATTTTCATATATTTTATATTTTTTAATTTTAATAAGAAGTTTGTAAACAATTCAAATGAAAAGTTTATCGTAAAATTCAAATGCTTCTTGTAAAAATAAAAACACGTAAAATAAAACGATCATAATAATCTATGAAACTACATAAAAAAAATCAAATAGAAAACGATGGCCCCATTTTGCGCGTGTGCGATTTTGTGTAATCATGTGCGACTCGCTCGGCCCTCATTTCATCTTTCGCGACATTCAATACACAGCGTCAACACGGACACCCAAAATCAACCAGCATGTTTTCTATGGCCGAAAATTTTCAAGGAAATTAGTAAGAATTTGTTTTAGATATTAATTTTCCATGATATGTAAAATGTAAATGGGATTTAAAAACCGTTTTCGTCATAAAAAAAACATGAAACAAAAATCGATTTATCACGAAAAAAAAAATGTAGGACTTATTGATCGAAAAATGTTCACATTCAAAGAATGAGTACAAAAAAAATGCAAAAAAATTCTAGAATGTCTTATGTTTTTGCAAGTATTCTCAATAATTATCTGCATTTCAGTTACCTGTTACCAAGTAACATTTTGTTTAAAGTTACCCCTTCAAACAATTTTCTTACATTTTAAATTATCTTGTAGCGGACACCCCGGAGGGGGAAGCGATGGCCCGGACGCCCCCCCCCCATGTCGTAGATGAAAGATGTCACAAGGAGCCCGCCACATTTTTACTTTGAGATCTGACCAGGTGAAACAATATGGACAACAGAACGAAGATGTGTATGAATTATGCAGGGGTTTATTACATGAAGGAGAATAGGATGTATATTGCCAATGCCGGCGGTTGGTCGTTGCTGATGCGGACGCTCCGGTTGAGGGTTGATGTGTGGATGCTCCAGTCGGGTTGACGGCTGATGAAGTGTGGCTGCTTCGGTCGTGTCGACGGTTGCAGGGAGATGATTGCGGTTGCTCCGGTCGTGTCGACGGTTGTTGATGAGTGCGGTTGCTCCGGTCGTGTCGACGGGGTTGCAGGTTGTTGATGAGTGCGGTTGCTCCGGTCGTGTCGACGGTTGGAGGTTGTTGATGAGTGCGTTTGCTCCGGTCGGAGTCGAAGTGAGTGTCGAAAAACCTTCCGTAAATAATTACTATCAATAGCGTACGGGAAAGGTTTGTTGGTTGTCTGGTTTAGTTAGCGCCGTTGGTCGGCTGGCCTGCCGGGTCGAGTCCAATCGAAACCTCCCGTAATAATTACTAACAATTGTGTGTACGGGGAAAGGTTGCGGACGACCAGTAGGACTGGCATGCAGAAAGCCAGAAGTGAGTGAGTGAGGGTGAGAGTGAGTGAGGGTGAGAGTGAGTGAGTGAGTGTGTGTGCGCGCGTGCGCCGACCGATCAGTACCGTGGATTTACTTGACCTCCTACAGGGCCAGGTTGTGACACAAGGTCGGAGTTTAACGTGGTAAAGGAGGGGGAATGGACCCGAGTTTTCACCCGGGCCGCAGTGCTTTGGCTTTAGCTGGTCTTAGCTTGTCCAAGCTGGTCAGAGCTAGTCATAGCTGGTCTTTAGCTGGTCATAGCTTGTCCAAACTGGTCATAGCTAGTTAGACGTAGCCGCGATACTACCAGCGCAGGGACGAATCCCTGCGACCGGTCTGTATCAGAGATCGAATCTCAGCCAAAAGGCGATCGTCCAGCGAGTAATCCGAGAACAGATACTACACCGTGATCTTAGCCTTGAAGCGACCGGCCAGTACCGACCGCGACCGGTCAGGACCATGGATTTACTTGACCTCCCACAGGGCCAGGTTGTGACACAAGGTCGGGGTTTAATGTGGGAGGGAGGGGGGTTGACCCGAGTGTTTCCACCCGAGTCGCTGGTCTTAGCGTGTCCAAGCTGGTCATAGCTAGAGGTAGCCGCGATACTACCAGCGCAGGGACGAATCCCTGCGACCGGCCTGTATCAGAGATCGAATCTCAGCCAAAAGGCGATCGTCCAGCGAGTAATCTGAGAACAGATACTACACCGTGATCTTAGCCAAAAGGCCGGGATCTACTTGACCTCCCACAGGGTCAGGTTGTGACACAAGGTCAGGGTTTAATGTGGGAAGGGAGGGGGAATGGACCCGAGTTTTCACCCGGGCCGCAGTGCTTTGGCTTTAGCTGGTCTTAGCTTGTCCAAGCTGGTCTTTAGCTTTGGCTTTAGCTAGTCTTAGCTATGATACTACCAGCGCAGGGACGAATCCCTGCGACCGGCCTGTATCGGTGATCGCTACCGGCCTAAAGGCGATCATTCAGCGAGTAATCTGCGAACAGATACTACACTTTGATCTTAGCCAAAAGGCCGGGGATTTACTTGACCTCCCACACGGTCAGGTTGTGACACAAGGTCGGGGTTTAATGTGGGACTGGAGGGGGAATGGACCCGAGTTTTCACCCGGGCCGCAGTGCTTTGGCTTTAGCTGGTCATAGCTTGTCCAAGCTGGTCTTTAGCTTTGGCTTTAGCTAATCTAGCTATGATACTACCAGCGCAGGGACGAATCCCTGCGACCGGCCTGTATCGGTGACCGCTCCCAGCCTAAAGGCGATCATTCAGCGAGCAATCTGAGAACAGATACTACACTTTGATCTTAGCCAAAAGGCCGGGGATTTACTTGACCTCCCACACGGTCAGGTTGTGACACAAGGTCGGGGTTTAATGTGGGACTGGAGGGGGAATGGACCCGAGTTTTCACCCGGGCCGCAGTGCTTTGGCTTTAGCTGGTCATAGCTTGTCCAAGCTGGTCTTTAGCTTTGGCTTTAGCTAATCTAGCTATGATACTACCAGCGCAGGGACGAATCCCTGCGACCGGCCTGTATCGGTGACCGCTCCCAGCCTAAAGGCGATCATTCAGCGAGTAATCTGCGAACAGATACTACACTTTGATCTTAGCCAAAAGGCCGAGAAGCAGGATCTACTTGACCTCCCACAGGGTCAGGTTGTGACACAAGGTCAGGGTTTAATGTGGGAAGGGAGGGGGAATGGACCCGAGTTTTCACCCGGGCCGCAGTGCTTTGGCTTTAGCTGGTCATAGCTGGTCCAAGCTGGTCTTTAGCTTTGGCTTTAGCTAATCTAGCTATGATACTACCAGCGCAGGGACGAATCCCTGCGACCGGCCTGTATCGGTGACCGCTCCCAGCCTAAAGGCGATCATTCAGCGAGTAATCTGAGAACAGATACTACACTTTGATCTTAGCCAAAAGGCCGTGGATTTACTTGACCTCCCACACGGTCAGGTTGTGACACAAGGTCGGGGTTTAACGTGGGACGGGAGGGGGAGTGGACCCGAGCTTTCACCCGGGCCGCAGTGCTTTAGCTGGTCTTAGCTTGTCCAAGCTGGTCAGAGCTGGTCTTAGCTAGTCATAGCTGGTCATGGCTGGTCTTAGCTTGTCATAGCTAGTCAGACGTAGCCCCCGATACTACCAGCGCAGGGACGAATCCCTGCGACCGGCCTGTATCAGTGATCGCTCCCGGCCTAAAGGCGATCATTCAGCGAGTAATCTGCGAACAGATACTACACTTTGATCTTAGCCAAAAGGCCGTGGATTTACTTGACCTCCCACACGGTCAGGTTGTGACACAAGGTCGGGGTTTAACGTGGGACGGGAGGGGGAGTGGACCCGAGCTTTCACCCGGGCCACAGTGCTTTAGCTGGTCTTAGCTTGTCCAAGCTGGTCAGAGCTGGTCTTAGCTAGTCATAGCTGGTCATGGCTGGTCTTAGCTTGTCATAGCTAGTCAGACGTAGCCCCCGATACTACCAGCGCAGGGACGAATCCCTGCGACCGGCCTGTATCAGTGATCGCTCCCGGCCTAAAGGCGATCATTCAGCGAGTAATCTGCGAACAGATACTACACTTTGATCTTAGCCAAAAGGCCGAGAAGCGACCGGTCAGGACCGTGGATTTACTTGACCTCCCACAGGGCCAGGTTGTGACACAAGGTCGGGGTTTAACGTGGGAAGGGAGGGGGAATGGACCCGAGTTTTCACCCGGGCCGCAGTGCTTTGGCTTTAGCTGGTCTTAGCTTGTCCAAGCTGGTCAGAGCTAGTCATAGCTGGTGTGGGATATATCGCTATCCCCACCTTCATTTTGACGCGCGAGTTTTCACCTCTTCCTCTCACTTTCGGCTGTTGATAGTAGTAAACCGTAGTTCTTAGCCGAGTGAGGAAGATATTATTTTTCGCGCGCTTTTGCACTGACGTCACGGCAAATTGGCTTTTTCAAATTAGTCGCCCCCGTGGTCGTCTGACCATCGGCTGGGCTGGCTCACTTGTCTCTCGCCGGTAACCCCATATATACAGACAGAGACATTTTATTCGGCAAAACCTTGCCTAGACCTCATGGCTCGTCGCTTTACCTTAACACATACGACACGGTAGTCACTTTGCGATGACAGATTTTTTCGTCCCGAGGCTAACATCTTTATAGAGCTGCCAACTTCCAGGAACTTTCAAAACCTTCCAACCTGATGAACAAAGCATTTTTCACATTCTTCGAACTCACTTTCTGAACCTGTTACCTAAAAAAGAATTACATACACTCACAATTATAAACTCTCACAGTGAGTATTGTTCCTTGCCGTATCTTTATAATTCATTAATAATTGACTGTTTTTGAACCTTTCTTCGTGAGGAACCTCCTTCCCGCCATAGCCATCTTGGATTTGAATTTTGGCACGGAATCTTATCTTGTCAACTACCATATTTCCAGTATCTTACTGAAGGTCTTCACTCAAGACAATTAAATTTCATTCTCTACAATATTTCCAGTACCTTACTGAAGACAATCTACTTGGCCTCTTCTTCAACTATATTTTCCAGTATATTTACTGAAGGTCTTCATTAAAGACATATTACTTGTTAAACTCTTAATACAAATGTATGTTTGTTCTTAACCTTTTGTTGTTTTGCCTGTCTACTTCTTTTCACTTTGTACGTTTGTACGGTGGAAAGAGCACGTCTTTATATGTTCTTTTTTTTTTTACTTTGTTTGTGGATTCGGTAGTAGTGTGTAGTGTCTGGCACAAGGCCTTATTTCCGTAAGCCAGATCTGCACCGCTATCGGGTCCACAACACTGGTCTTTAGCTGGTCAGAGCTTGTCAAAGGTGGTCATAGTCCACAACAAATTAAAGAAGAATATTGGAAACAAATCATGCAAGAAAATTGAAAGTGAAGACAAACATTAAAACTTTTAATGTTTGTCTTCACTTTCAATGTTATTGTTGCACTTTTAATTTAAAAGTGCAACAATAACATTGGTTTATTCACAAATACAATTGGGTTGAATATTTACGGATAAATGAGGATAGATGAATTAAATTGTGTAGAATATTATTGTGGATGTTTCAGCGTGTTTGAAATTGTTATTAAGATTTGTTCATAAAATTAAACTAAGTGTTTAGTTATGTACGAAATTGTCCTTTGTGCGAGTTCAATTAAGTGTGTGTGTGTGTGTGCGCGCGAGGATTTGTTTGAGTTATTGTTTCAAAATCGGTAGAAGTTGCGTACCTTTAGTTGTTTGATTGTTTACTAATACTTATTAGGTAGTGAGTAAATATCACTTTTTTAAGTATTGTAAGTGATTGCTACAAAGTGTTCCTGAGAGAGAGAGAGAGAGAGAGATAGAGAGAGAGATATTGTGGGTTTTGTTTGTAAAAGTGTAGTTGGTCAAGGTTTTGACTTGCGTGGATTAGTTTGGCATCTCTCCAGGGGTGAAAGTCTGACAATATTTATTGCTGAAAAATACAACAAATGTGGCACAAGGCCAAAAGAGGGGGTGGGAAAAATGACGATCATCATTTGTCTTAATTTTAAACTTAGCTAGCCACAACCACTGACCCAATCAAACCAAACAATATTCCTACCACCAAAACAACACATTCATACTTACCTTTCTTACTACACCCACCAAAATACCCCATTGTCTCAATGAAAATCCTAATTAACCCCATATGTACAAATAATGTCTGTGGGGGGGGGGGGAATAAAAATAACAAGTTTAAAAGAAACCCCAATGATTATATATAATATGACATAAAATTATTTACAAGAAAATAAATAAAATCATGTTAGTAATACCCCCCCCCCCAAACCTTGAATGTGTCAGAAAAATCAGTTACCTAGACGAAATCGATGCGGGACTTTTTTTTTTTAAAAATAGAGAAAACATTCATCCAAACACTCACACAGACATGCACTCATTCAGATACAACAACAAATACGAAAACACGCACGCGAAACGAAAGGCGCCCCGCATCCACCAGAGAACTGAAATCACGGACCACTTAAAGAGGGAGGGGATGGGGAGTTAAACTAAAGGAAAAAAGTGGGGACAGAAATAAAATGGGCCAATGAGCAAACATACCCTAGCTAAGTTTACTGGAAAAGAAAAGAAAAACTAAACAATCAAAAACATATTCTAGCCTAAATCCAGGGATGCGTTGCCCAAGTTCAACCCAGGAAAACAATATCCTGATGCCTAACCGACATCAAAATGCCACTCCAGGTCAGCCCCTTTTACTCGACACATACGCGCAAGATTCACTCACCTTTTGCCAAATTCTGATGAGGTGAGCCGCCGCCTTTCCGTCCTAATCTTGACTTTAAGCTGATGCTTAAAGAACAAGATCAGTTGGGAAGAAGTGAACTTCTCGCCCTCATAGAATTCCTTCTGACGCGTCGTCCAAATCACGACTCTCATAAAACCTAGTAAGCAACAGAACACATAATGTTCAGCCTTCGTCATCTGCGGCACCACATTGCTACAAACAGAACTGGCCTCAAGGACAAAGAACTTTCCCTGCAGCATGCGAACCATGAGGCCTTCAACAAACTTTCACAACGGCACTACCGCCTTGCAATGAAAGAAGGCGTGACAAATGGTCTCGACCTCTCCAGTACAGCGACGGCAGTTTGGATATTTCTCCAAGCCTGCTGAACAAAGTCTCTTGGCGACCCAGAGGGCGCCACGAATTACCAGCCAGGTGAGTGATGCCTCATCGTTATTGAGGCATTTCAACCCAGGCGCCCAAGGCTATATCGAGCGAGCTTCCTGCTTCGGAAGACCGAGCTCTTCAATCAGATCATCCTGAACGGACCCCTGACTAACACTTGATATAATGCCCTACGAGACGTTGGAGAGGCCATCCGATACCCGTGAGAGGCGTTTCAGAGCATGACGACATTCGCGGTAGAAGGAGTATTCGGCTCGTGGTGTACAGCCGACCTCCTCCCGGCACGAGTGCACGCTTCTCATGGATGGGAAATGTTTACGGGCGTCTTCCTTCCAGAAGGCGCCCTCCTCATCCGATCCGCGACACATTCGGTCTAGAAAGTTGATGCGAAGCATATATTGACGAATCTCAATGTTAGGCATACGTAAACCACCATCAGAGGGATGAAGGCAACAGATCTCGCGAGATACCATAGCGGCTTTGTCTCTCCACAAGAAAGAGAACAAGAGCCTTACTAATAAAATTAGTCTGGTAGACGGGAGTGGAAGTACAGGGAGTCGGTAAAGGAGAATCGGGTAGATGTGTGAAACACATACTTCCGCCCTCCCCTTCAAGGAAAGCCTCCTCCGAGATCACAGATTAAGCGCGATCTCGGCCTTCCCTTTTACCTCCGACCAATTCATTAACAACTGGAGATCAGGACCGAACCAGACGCCGAGTATCTGGATCGGCCCATCCGTCCAGAGGAAAGGTCGGGAAGAGAAACTCCCTTCCACGCACCCAACCGCAAGCCAACAGACTTATCGCGGTTGATCTTGGCCCCTGTCACCATCTCATACCTACTGATTTCTTTGCTGACTTCGTCAATCTCGGCTCTGCTCGACACAAGAACCGAAACGCCGTCAGCATAGGCAGAATACCTGGCTGAGGTGGTAGTCCCAGGCAAGGAAATTCCGTGCAAGCCCTGATTCGCCTTTAACTTGCGAAGGAAAGGTTCCAACGCAAGAACGTAAAGCAAAGGCCAAAGCGGACAACCTTGACGAATGGAGCGAGACAATACGAAAGGCCTCGATCTTACCCCCATTCACCTCCACCAGCGCACCGGGAGTCGCATACAAAAGTCGGATCCAGGAGCGAAAGTCGGCTCCGAAACCGGCCGCCGAAAGGACAGCCTCCAGAAATGATGGTCAACCCTATCGAAGGCCTTGGACTGATCTAAATTGATCAGCGCGGCTTCACTGTCGACTTGTTCTAAGATCAAGCGTACCATATGCAGGTTATCCTGAATAGTCCTGCCCTTCACAGCACAAGTCTGTTCGGAGCCAATTAGATTAGACAGGACAAGCTGCAAACGGTTGGCTAAAATCTTCGCCAAAATCTTTAACTCTGTGTTTAACATAGTCAACGGGCGAAAGTTATTTATCCCATCCCCACCGTTCTTGTCCTTACGCAGCAACTTGATCACACCCCTGGTGAAGCGTTAGGGTATAGACCCCTGCTTCATCCAGTTGTTGAAGATCAGTTCCAGCAAAGGAACAAAAACGGGCGACTGCCTCAAGTAAACTTCGTAGGGAAGACCATCTAGTCCCGGAGATTTATCCAGGCCAACCTGCTTCAGCGCTTCCCAGATTTCCGACTGGGACCCTCGCACCCAGCCGCTTCAGCTGCCTCGAGGCAGGGAAAGTCGGCCAAATAGGCGTCGAACCGAGCAGGGCTCAGATCGAGCTCCCTGGTGAAAAGATCTTGAAAGTAATCTCGAAAAGCTTCGCATATGCCCGAGTTTGTAGTCACGGGCCGATTATACGGCAACGTGACGCACGCGATATGTCGCCTAGCAGCGCTCCGATTTTCCTCTGCACGCAATTCAGCGGCCATATTCGTCGCCTCAGAGGACATTCTTTTTAACCTAGCCCTAACTACCAGAGCTTGATCCTTCTTGATAAGCAAGAAGGACAACCCTGCATTAGCTAAGGCTATTTCCCCACTATTTCGCGATTTCACTGCCCGATCAACTTTTTCTTCTAAAGCCGTTTACGCCGATAATCTATCTAGATAAAGTCGACGACTAAATTCGCCGCTAATCTATCTAGATTGAGTTGACGACTAAAATCGGCAGCAAACGTTCTAATTTTGGATTTTAATTTATCCCACCAGGCATTCCCTAAAACCACCCCCGTCAATTCCCTCTGTATCATTAGTAGCAGCTGGTCCCGGAAATCCTGCTCATCAAATAGTGAGCAGTTTAATTTCCAGTACCCAGCCAACCTAACCTTAGGCTTATCTAAGTTTACACGGACCCGGACAAGCCTATGAACGGTATAAACTATATAATGGAAGTTTGGACACCCTAAGAGCCCTACATTGACTCTCCTAACTAAAACTCGGTCGAGGTAGCTCGCAAGCGTCCCAGGAGCCGAGTTGCCACTATTTATCAAAGTCCATGCTACCTCCCGAGGGTGCGCATTCTAGTACTTGTCGACAAGATCAAACCCGCCGATTAAGTCCCAAAATGGTTTCACATCAGGATTGTTAGTACCCGGTTTTTGCCCTATACGATCTATATCGGGGTCAAGGACGGCATTCCAATCCCCCGCTAAAACTACCCGACGAGATGTCATCAAGTACGGCTCGATCTGCGGAAACAAAGCAGGTCGCTCAGAATGGTTATTGGGCGCATAAACCCCAATGTGTCGTAGAGCCTTATCCTTTATGGTAAAATCCAGCACGCAAAGCCTGCCCGCCGGATCTGCGAAGACAAGAGTACATGAAGCCTTCAAAGACTTGCTCACCAGCCAAGAGATACCCCTCGAACGACCATCAAAACATGCTGAATAAAGGGAGAATCCCTTAGACAGTATGTCTTCACGGTCATGAGAAGAAAACCGGGTCTCTTGCACACAACAAACATCTACCCCGAGGCGCTGAAGGTCACGAGAGAGCCTCGCCCTGCGAGACTCGGACCTCAGGCCCCGCACATTTATACTAGCTAACCAGAGTGCCATGATGAAAACTGATTAGGGTTGCGTTACTGGTTTAAACATGGTCGGGGTAAGGATACCAACAGCCTCTCCCATAGACCCATGGCCCATCTCAGTCTTGATGGTACCGTCTTGGGAGATTCCGCCGATATCCCAGGGGAAAGTCAGTTTGAGTGCTCTATACAGGGAGGGGTGAACTAAAACGGGGGACCCTCCCTGCACAAAATTGTTTTAACGATTTCAGCTGCTGATTTTGTACAATTGCTATTGGCAAGGCCATCTTGTTGTACATGATGGCCTCGTCCAACATCGCCCAAATTTGTTTGGCTCCAGAGCCGGTTCTAATGACTGTAAGACAATAAAATGCTAGACAAAGAAAAATGGTAAACAAAAAAAAATACGAAACTTTCAAAAATAGCCGGAGCTATTTACAAAACCAAAATGGCTGACGCTAAGAAATTAACGAGTCACACAAATAAACAAGGGAAATTAAATGCACAAATTAGACAATAACAAGGGATAATACAAAGATTAGAACAATATTTGGCACGGAAAAAAATTAAAAAACAGTACACAAGAAAAACTAACGGATAACAGGGAGAATTTAAAGAAATAACGAGAAATTAATCGTTAGTCACAAACGAAAAACACGGACAGTAGTTACAACAATAAAGAGAACGAAGATTAATTAAAATAGAAAATAAAGAGAAAGAAAAATCAAAAAGGTCAAACTAGAATAAAAGAGAAAGATCAAAAAAAAAATAAAAAATTAAGGAGGCAAAAGCAAAATTAAAAAAAGGGGAGGGTAAAAAAAAAGAAAGAAAAATCAAAACTTTTTTTTTTTCAAAAACAGTCGTAAAAGGCAGTAAATAATAAAAACGAACTCAACCAAAATTAATGTTCAATACACAGTTCCAAAAAGAAAACAAACAGGCAGCAATCAAAATTGATGTTCAAAACACAGAAGAGATTTCCAAAAAACTGTCAAGCAGCAGTCTGAAAATGTAAAAAAGAATGTCAAAAACGGGTCGATACTTTCGTATTCAGGGTGAAAGTCTGACTGAGGCGACTCAGAATTTTCTATTTATAGGTTTCAGGTCAAAAAAGTAGGCTCCTGTGAATTGAGTGCGAAAAGGCATTTTCACAATGAATTTGCTAGTTCTAAGGCTTTGAGCCAATGAGAAATCTCGTTTGCTGAAACTAGAGTGTTGATAGGTCATTTTGGTGTGAAGTGAATTATGCCGGAGGGTTGAGAGGTTAGTATGGATTATTCCAATACGTTTGTTGAGAAAATATTTTAGTGCTTCCTTATTTGTATGGATGACTCTAAATTTATATTTATCCCTGATTATATTAAGTGCAAATTTTTTATGAACTGCAAATAAACTCAAATTCAGTAAGAAAACGTAGACAATAATTTGTAGATGACTACTAAATAGTACTTCGACAACATGGGATAGGATTATAAATTCATTTTTTTTCTTTTTGAAGATGACAATGTACAGAATCAGTTACGTTGTTTTATGACAAAAGGACGTGGAAAGAAGATGTCTTTACCTAAAGTGGAATGTTCCAAGAAGGTGCTGCTTCAAATATATTCATTGAAAGAGAAGTATCAGGAAACCTGGGATTCTGCTATTATTTGACTACATAAATTGTTCCCAATCTTCAAGAACAGATGGGCACACCTTATTGAGAAAGTTGTAGAAGTTCAGAGTTGTTCAAAAGCAGATCATCCTGCATTGTACCATGAGGTAACAAATTTGGGATTCATAGGTGAAAGATGTGAGAGTGTTGGATTGACTCTCAGTGTTTTGTCAGATCCAACGCTGGGTCATAAGCTTTTATGTGCGGAAGTAACAAATGGGCTCATACTTGAACTATATAAACTGGATATACCAGCAAAGATATACTAGTCAGACAAGAAGAACTTGGGTAGTGCCTGAATTCGATTATTTGGAGAGATTGTATGAAGATTATGCCAAGACTTACTTTTGACTACTTAAGAGGTATCCCAACACCCTGCCCACCATTACTGAAAATTTCCAAATAAACTTTATTTGATTAATTTTATGTCTGTATTGTTTATCTTTATGTACATAAGGTGAGAGGAATATTACAGTTTAAAAGTTGAGACATTTTGGTGATTTCATACCGCTTACGTAGTGATCGTAATTAACATGTGTCAGAACCTTTTGATCAAATTGTGACAGATAAAATATTTTTATTTTAATGATTACAGTTACAAATTTAGTGGTTGAATACCACTTCATGATATGGTGAGGTTTCTGTTGTTTTCTTATGTTCATTAGTGGGTATTGCTTGGCGTGTGTTAAGCTTCTCTCTCTCTCTACAGTCCAGAAATTGTACATGTTGAGTCAGGACTGTACTTGTTCAGCATCTACTCCATATACATTCTAATCTGTTGATTTTAGGTCATTTTAACCATGATAAATGGAAAGAGCACCCCCAGAAATGGCTAGATATGAAATTTGGTGTTTCTAGTGTAAGAAGTATTCATTTTATGACACAATTCAAGCAAGTCTAAAATCGGCCTTTCAAATACCTTGTGACAAAAGGTTAAAAAGCAATTTTTTTCAATTTTGAAGTGGAATAATCCAGAATATATCCATTCTATCACTCCCAAAAATATTAGGCATGTTACTGGTATAGTCATAATGTGATATTTGAAATTTGGGATGAATGTGGGTCTTATTTCCAGTTTTATGAAATGTCAAACCTCAGGTTATGAGTTGTTTGCACATTGTTGCAGAGGGTTTGATTTATTAAATTTGCATATTCAGACTGAATTTATTTAAGAAATATGCAGTGATACTATCTGTAATTTTATTATTAATTTTTTTGTTATGTACGTAACACGCTAGTATAATTTTAACTGTTGTTCTTAATTGCTTTTTAAAATATAGGTGTCCAAATATGGTATTTTGTCCTAATTCATAAAAGACAAAAAAATGGCGAGCACGTGTGTAAAAATAAAAATAAATCTACCAAAATTAAACGGTTTGAGATATTTTGATGAAATAAAAACTAAGTTTCTTTAATCATGTAGATTAAGAAGATGCAATCAGATAACACCTAGTACCTGTTTGAAATGTTCATCTGTGATACCTACTTATATATTAAAAAACTCATGTACTAAAAATAAATATACTTTTAAATTTTTATTTTATTAACTTGTGTTCATAACTGAAATATTTTCATTAAATATTAATAATGGCAACTAAGAAAATATTTAATCATGTTAATAATAATATTGACCTTTTTGGTATTCATATATTGATTTTAAATCTTTAAACATTAATTGAGCATATGGAGGTCTTAAGTATAAACCGGATTAATGCCTCTTCCTTCCAATTTCTCATTCTTCAACTTAAAACAGTACGTTAAAAATACACTAACAACATTATCGCTAAAGAAAAAGAATTTTTTTTATAAACTCTTTTATGAAATGTAAATTATTTTATATGTTCCCCACATCCCGATGGCTACTGATATTTTTTTCTCCTGAAAATTAATAAAAAAGTTATCTTTAGGTACTGCCACAGATTTCATAAAATAACAAAAAAGTATTTTAAGAATAATGAAAATGCTTTCTTTTAAATTAATAATAGCCTAAAAGCTAATATATATTAAAAGAAAAATAATTTCCATATGTAAATGAAGTTCTTAGGCATTCATAAAACATTGGCATGTTCACTCATCGAACTGCCATTATATACGAAAAAACATGTAAACAAATTTAGAAATCTCTTAAAATTCCCATATTTGTCCTAGAGTTGTATTTCGAGGTCAATTAGTAAATTTAAGGGTTAATTAAATGGATTTTGTAAAAGTTATGTTTACTTTGTACTTAAAACTTGAAGAAAATACCGTTTATTTATGCATGGTAGCCTAAACTTTAGAGTCTAAAGTCTGAGGTCAACAAATATAAATATCGCTTTCAATACCTATCTTAAAAAATGCGTGAAAAAATTAAAAGAAATACGGAACACTAACAGTTCATGAAAAAGTACACAAGATATCAAAAGTGGGGTGAAACAGACCCATCAAAAAATATTTTCACAAATTTTTCTAATAAAATAACCTATTCAGTATACAATTCATGTGTTAATAAACATGTGCTGAAAATTTTGTTTGAATCAGATAATTCCTTGATTTTTGGCAAATATTTTAAAATGATGTAGTGATTTTTTGGTTTTCATTTTGGAAAAAAACCTCCATTTTGGTGGTACCTAGTTAACTTTCTTATACAAAACTTTGCTACAGCTGCTGAAAATGAAGAACTAAACTTAATGTGCATGAAAAAGTAATCATGTCTATTTTAACATCTATATAACATGGGGAAGCATTTTCTGGCACAGACAACTGCTGTTTAAAGATAAAGCATGCTCATTTTAAACTTTGACCTGTGTTGACAGGTCTAGCAATAGAAAAAATTTTTTTATATTCTTTAATCAGGAAATTTGTATTATTTTTTCTCACTTTAGTTTAAATCAACTACTTTTTGAAAGAATCAGGTTTCTTTATCATTTTTGAGAAATTTTAATTTGAAAGTCTGAAAATTTCAGTTTCAGTAAGTAAATAAAAACAACATAATTGATATAATTACCAATATAATTCTGGCCTAAAATAACTAAAATAAATAATGTTTTTATGAAACAGTTTTCTTTTCAACAATAGCATTAATTATTATAGTAGGCTAACTTTCAGTATAGGTATGAACACAAAACTCCAACCCCATCTTGGAAAGTAGAAGTAGAAATTTAACCTTTGTGCCTGTAAATAAACAGTGTGTCAAAAGGACAGTTATTCTCTTAAAATCACTATTACACTACTTTTTTACTTATTTATGGAAAAAAATAGCCTCCAGAGTCTTGCTCTAAAAGGTACTTTGATCAAGGTCAGCATCAATATTCCAGGTGATGAATGGAGATTGGCCTTGTTTTTACCTGCTGTTGAAAACAGCTACAATCTGGAAATATGCAACTAGATCAGCCACAAAGAAGGCCCAGATTTCTATTAATCTCCATTGGTAAAAAGAATAAAAATGTAGATTACAATGAATATCAATATTTAATGAAGAGCAATATTATGTTGATAGAATTTTTTTTCTCAACTGCAAAATTATTTTCTTTTAAGAAACTTTTGGAAATAAATTTTTAACATATTATTTTTAGATAAAGAATCCACAAATATTGGATAAAAAAGATAAAAAAAAGAACCTGTAGCAAGAAATCTTGATAATTCTGAAAACATAAAATTTGCCTTTCTATGTATATGGCTTACCTATGAACATTAAATATACTAAATAGGACAAAACATTTGAAAAAACAGTCTCATAATGTACATTTTGTTGAGTTCACATGCATCCAGATGGTGAATCATGATTTGAACATAAAAAGTCCTAGACAGAAGTCATATGATTGTCTGAAATGAAGGAGATGTTGAAAAGTTCTCTACCCCTTGTAGTAAACAAAAACAAAAAAAAATATATGTAGAACCAATAGGCAAATGAAAGCTTATATAAACTGAAGTTTGACCTACAATTAATACATGTTTACCAACATTTTCTGGTTCTTGACATTTGTGGAACATTTTTATGGGAAAAGTTAATGCTTCACAAATGTTGATATATGGCAAATGTAAAAGAAAAACAAGCCTATTACATGTATCTCTAGCTGCTTAGAATAGAAGTTATAGACTTAACTGAAAACTGATAGACTACACTCAAACATGTACCTGATTAAAAACCACATATGCTCTGGTGAATGAGCTTTTACTGTTTTCTACTTGTGTATTTAGCTGACAATTTGATTTTGTTAAAAGTAAAACTGTTTTCCTCTCATCTTTTCCAGCTCTGATTAAAACCAGGAGATAAGAAAATATTAATGGTACCACAATGAGAGGGAAATTTTCAATTGAAAATTTCTGTCAAACTTTTTTCTTGTTTGTGCATGAACATGTGTAAACAACATCAGCCTACAGTAACAATGTTGTCATTCTTTATTCAATTGCACTACTGATTCCATCATCTTTATATCGACATGAAATGGACCATGTTGAATCCAGTAGCTTCTCAAGTTTTCAGAGATTTCTTCAGATCAAAGATAGTGATCATCATAAACAATATAATCCCAAATGGGCTTCAGAGAAACTTCCTAACTTCAGTTTCCACTTCCATATTTGTGTTTGGTGCTGGCAATTGCTTCAAGTATTCTCTTATAATCAATTTGAAGAACAATGTAAGCTTGAGAGATTTTTTTGCAATCTCATTTTCTTTTTTCTAAAACACATTTTTGTGCTTCATTGGAATAGTTGAGTCATGAATGTATTTAACTAAATAGAATATGTATTCAGTTGATCTATAAAATGTGTGCAGAATGTACCTCTCAGATAACCACTGACAACTTCATGTGTAGCTTCGTTTCTGACCCTGGTAGAACTGCTTCTACTAAGCACAAGTTTAAAACTACTAAAATAGTCATAAAATTTAATTAAATTATTACTCTTTGTTATTTCTTCATGTCCAGCCAAGTGCTATGTCTTTCCACAATTGCCAACATTTTCTTTTTTTCTTTTGAAAAGATAATAAATTCAGTTATAATATTTGTAATAGAGTTGTATTTTCAAACACAAAAATTTGTGTAAAATTAAATTTATAATTTTTCTTTCTTGCATATAATTTTTTAACATTTACCCACTTCTGTTAATGACAGATCCATACACTGTCCACTATAAATTTAGCAACTAAATGTTCCTATTGCTAATTTGCATAATCATAGTATATAATTTACAAAGATTTAAAAAGTTATTAGTGGCCTCGTTAGTTAATGGAAAAGTACCTGTGGTGATATGCAAATGAGGTTGTATATAAGTGGGAAGAGTTCTACACACGAGAGGTAGTTATCTTTCCTTGACTACACTGCATAATTGTGAGAACAAATACATGGTGTCACCAATTGGATATCTAACCTCAGAGGATTCTGCGCTGGTTGAGACCTGGATGAGATGTTTCGTGGCATTGGTGAGAGTCAAAAAATTGAGTGACAGCAAAGATAGAGGAGGAGTAAATGAAGTAGCAGATTTATTTCTGGCAACTGCTGGTTGTGAGATCATAAAAAAGATCTCCTTTTTGAAGATGCTAGGAGACTTGACATTTAAAGAAATTGGCAACATTGTACATGCAAATGTACATCCAAAAAAGAATCTGGTGATAGCTGAGAGGACAAAGTTTCTTGAAATCAGACAGAAATCTGAAGAAACCATTAGACAGTATGTTCACAGGCTAAAAGAAGAATTGAGGTACTGTGAATTTGAAGAGTTGGGTACAGGACTGATGTCTATAGAATAGAAATTAATACAGTTATGGCTAATTGAAGGACTGTATGACATCTTGAGTAAGTACTAAATTTTGGAACAACTTCAAGTCCAGAGTATGAATATTGAAATGAGTCTTGAATTTTTACAGCAGCTAATTCAGAGATTTAATACCCAAGACTAACATGGAGACATACAGTACTATAGAGAGTTTACATAAATGTTATTTTTGCAACAAAGAACATGAGATAAACTTTTGGAAAGATGTGTTTTAAGTGCAAGAAGAAAAATCATTTTCAGTCAGTGTGCAAATATAAAAAACCAGTAGTGGACTAGATAGATCCTCTGATGAGAAACACTAAAATTTATGAAGTTAAAGGGCGAGATAAGAGTAGAGAAAAGGTAAAAAATAAATGGAATATTATTATTAAAACACTTGGATGCTTTGACAGGGTGTTCAAGACAAAGACTTAATTTGAAGTAATACCAATCATAGTTGTGGATTGCATAAAAGATCATGGTCACTGGAGGTTGATGTATTAGGAATAGACACCTCAAAGTTATTTAATTGCATGAGATTAGAAGAACCTGAGATTGGACTTTTAAAGGATTATGAGGCTCAAAGAGAATAGCCAACTGGTATATTTTCAGTGTCATAAAGTTCCAGTTCACCTTCTGCCCGTGGTTATGTGAAACTTAATAGAATGGTTGAACAAAGAATATTGTGGAGAAGGTTAGCCAGGGAGGTAACGATTGGGCTTCTCCATTCGTGGCCATACACAAAACCAATGGAGATTTAAAGATTTGTGGTGACTACAAAGTTGGTGTAAATCACCAGATATGTTCAGACTCTTTCCCATTGAAACGGACTGTCATGAGTTTGCTGGCATGAAATTCTTTGCCAAGATTGATCTGGAATCTGCATATAATCAGATTAAAATTGACGATCATTTTCAAGAAGTCACTACAATAAACACTCCTATAAGTCTTCTAATGTGGACTTGTCTGCTATTTAAAATTAAAACATTCAGCCACATATTCCAAAAGGCTATCAAAAAGTTTTGGAAGGAGTTAAAACATCATTGTCTGTCAGGAAAACATAGGTATTGGTGCTCATACTGAGGAGGAGCTAAAGAATGAAATGGAACAGGCTCAGAGCAGATTAGGTAAGGCAGTCATGACAATTGAGATAAGTGTAAATTTAATTGTGAGAAAATTTCATACTTAGCGTATCAAATATCAAAAGATGGGATTTTGTCAGATGACAGACTTATTAGTACAATAACAGAAATAAGTACACCAAAAAATAAGAAAGAGAGTCTTTCTTTCTTGGGTTTGACTAACTTTTACAATAAATATATACCTTGATATAGTGACATGGTTGAACCTTTTGTGAACTTGAGAAAGAAGAATAATGATTTTCAGTGAACCGAAAGACAGGAGGTGGCCTTTAAAAAGCTAAAGGAAGATTAGAGACAGGCATGTGATCTTTCAAGCAACTCAAGTTTGAAACTGAGCCGGATCCTATATTAAAAAGAGTGCTGAATAGAATATGTAATAACATATGGAGCAATTGCTCTATAGCAGAAAGGTCTTTTAAGGAAGCAAGGCACAGATTAACAATTGAAAAAGGAGTCATATGTTTTTTTTTTTTTTTTTAAGCATATCACCCCAAGCAAGGCCACTATCATGCATGGGGTTATAGAAGGGTTGGAGGAAGAGCAGATAGGAGTGGTAAAGGAGAGGATGTGGAGAAAGAGAAAGACAGTGGGTCGATCAAGGCAAGGGGGTTACAGAAGATTTGGAGCAAGAGATGATAGGAATGAAAGATGAAAGGATGTGGAGAAGGGAAGTTGATAGATCAAGGCAAGTGGAGATGTCGATTGACGCTACACTTAAACCGTTGGAGATTGTATTTGTCAGGGAAACAGTAATAGGGAAGGGAGTTCCATAGTAGAGATCTTATTGTACTACTGAAATCATTAAGAAAAGAGGTTATTAAAGCAGTACATGATGACATACATGGTGGTGTATTGAACACAGAATTAAGGTTGAAACTACAAGCCTGGTGGCCGGGGTATATACAAGACCTGGACAATTATGTCAGAAAATGTTCGAAGTGTGCAAAGATAAAGAACTTTAAGCAAACTAAGATTCATTCATGGCCAAAAGAGAAGGAGCCATGGATATGAGTACACATGGATCATACATACATTAAAGACCTAGCACTATTCCTCATACTAGTAGATTCATATTCAGATTGGTCTGAAGTGGTTAAAGTTTTGGATAGAAAAGCAAGTACTGTACAACGTGTTAAGAGTAGTATTTTTTATTTTTGTGGAATGGAGTACCTAAGACATTGGTGTCATATAATGCACTAGCGTTTGCTGAAGAAATCTTGTGTACATGGTTAAGCCAAATTGGAGGTAGGCCATACAAAATACCCCCATACCATCCTCAGTCAAATGGAATTGTGGAGAGGATGGTCCAGATGATAAAAGTGTGACTGAAAACATTCTCTTCAGGGAATTGCAGCCTAGAAAATTATCTACCAAGATTGCTTTTAAGTTACAGGACCATCCTGCATGCGGGCAGAACTTCAAAGCCCCTCAGTATTGACAGGAAGGCAAATTAGAGCCCCAATAAACATGTCCTTCTCAACAAATGAGAATGTATGGTACAAAAGGAATAAGAATTAGAATCCTGAGAAAGCACAATTTGTAGTGCAAAAAGGATTTATTAGAGCAATATGAAAAAAAAATAGACAGGGCATGTTAGCTCATGAAGACCAGTTTAGATTGTGAAGAGAGCTGGAAGATATTGAAATGGAAGAAGAAGATAGGGATCAGGATTATCACCAAGAATTGGAGAGTGAAGGGGAAGAGAGAATGAGTGTGTCTAGTGATAATGAGGAAACTGAGGAAGATTCGAATGAAGGAGATCTGGTAAGAACAAGATCCCCCATAAAGAGGAATCTAGGCAATCATCCTGAAACAAGCAGTACACCTCCTGAAGTGGTTTGTAGAAGTAGCAGAGCTACCAAGAGCATAAAGCCTTTAAGTTTCTGGGAGATGTGGTGATATGCAAATGAGATTGTATATATAGGAAGTACTATACTCAGGAGGTAGTTATTTTTCCTTGACTACTCTGTGTACTTGTGAGAACAAATATCCTGAAACAAGCAGTACACCTCCTGAAGTGGTTTGTAGAAGTAGCAGATCTACCAAGGGCATAAAGTATCTAAGGTTCCAGGAGATGTGGTGATATGCAAATAAGGTTGTATATAGCTGAGAAGATTACTACACTCAGGAGTTAGTTATCTTTCTTTGACTAAACTGTGTACCAAAATAAGAAAGTATTAAACAGAACATTTTTGTCTGCTTTCATAGTGCAAAAGAAAATGTCCTGTATGAAGCTGCGTTAAAAATTACATTTTTAGTCAATGAAGAATGTTCCTGAACAAAAAAGTTGAAGAATTTTTATAACAGCTGAATGTTATAATTGTTTTTTCAAATTACAAAATATTCAAATTTTTAATGACAATGATTAAGAATGTGAAAATAGAGATTTATTCAATTTTTTAAGCAAAGTAAAATAATAAAGCAATCCTTTTCCTGATACTTTCACTTTATTTTCAGTTTACAAAACTCTTCAGCTTTAGTTGACTGAATTCTTCTTGATAGTTTCTTGCAAGGGGTGGTGGGGTAGGTAGCAAAGGTTGGGGAGTGATGTCAACTAATCTGCTACATTTTGTTTGATTTTGCTTTTATGACTGTCTCCTCTACTTCCTGCTGGACAGACTAAGAGTGTGACTGCTTCCTGTAGAGTAGAATTGGAAGGTCTTATTAGATAATGGTGGACTTCCACAGGCAGACACTGGAGGACATATGTTACCTCCTCCAGTGTCATATAAACAGATGAGTGGCCAAGGGTTGAGTGTATTTTTGTATTTGTATCTTGTTGGTATGAGAAAAAGTAATTCAGAATTACAACTACCATTGTTGTTGTGGTTATTTTACATGGCACTGTGAAGAGGATCTGGTGAATACACGGAACTGTCTTAACAAAATAAGACATGGCATCTGCACCAGGCTGAACCTTTGATTTAATTGCTCAACTCATGCAACAAATGATAGAGCCACAAAGGGAAACTATTGCCCTTCATGGGGATGGAACCCCAAATGCGATGCAAACATCTAACAAAAAATCTGAATTAGACAACAAAGGAGGAAAAGCTTTTGTCACACACCTGATTCATTGTGACAAAAGGCTTGCACAAGGAAGTTCACAAGCAATTCTTTCATTCCAGGTGGAAGGCAAGTCAATCACTCATTTTTTTGCAATGCTACGAGCTCAAGCAAAATTTTGTTTGATCACAGTTGATTGTCCCAACATGGAAGGCTGCAGTTAGTGAGTCAACTACTCATGCAATATGTTAGCTGGGCTTACCAGCATCGAGTTTTAGCTGAGGCTGCCAACCTCACCACACTTAAGCAAAAGTTTGACTGACTCATCAGTTTGAAAATGACGGACAAATCAGCTGCATAGTTACTAAATGATGTTAGCTCGTCAACCTCGTCCTACCTACAGATATCTGGCCATGAGCGCCATGCAGTTCAACAACCCCAAAGAACTAATGTGCCTGCTTCTTCACTGAATAAAAATCCTTGTGTGAGTTGTGGGAAGACATTCCTCCCCACTGGATCAATTAGTAGAAGAGATTGCCCAGTAGCTAAACTGGTTTGCTATAATTGTAGGATTAGGGAGTCATGTAAAAAGGGTATACCAGAAATCTACTAAAATTGAAGTTGAAACCATGAACAGATCAACAAGGTGTGAGATAGAGCATGATTCATTCACTTTCTCAAACACTGGTCTGAAAGTTTTCCCCACCTGCACCATCTGGTATGCTGGCAGATCAAAACGGAGCCATAAAACCAGTTTGACACCACCCGATGTTGTGACTCATCTTGTATGGAATAGAAACAATTTGAATGAAGTGTTCCAAATTCCCCACCATCACTGACAATAGAAGGGACCATGATGCATCAAACCCACGCTTCATTTAGATGCCACGGTAGTTATCACATTCTCAGATTCACCAATATGGGGGCTCAAACTTGTTCAAGTGGACCAGAGATATTAAAACTACTCAGGTGCCCAGACAAGCACCTCATGCCATCTAGTCATTGAATATGTAGCATCATGGACAAACAACTTCATATAAAGGGTGTGTTGTTCCTGCATATAAGAATTGGCTCAAAGGAGACATAACAGGTGGTGTATGTGTCAAACCATACATCCGGTTTTTACTTATCAGAATCTGCTCTGATTGCCATTGCCACTTGATTTCCCAGCCCAGATATCATGGCTCAACTCAGTGAAGAGAGCAAATGAAAATGCTCTGTATACATGCCCATGCAGAATGCCAGAATTCCAGCGATGCCTAGTACCATCCCGTTCTTTCTGACAGAAACCAACAGGCATCTGTTAGAACGATGGACAATTTCAAGTTCAGTGCATTTAATATATGCTCACCCTAACCCTTACAGATCATGACTGGGAAGCCATTGGACGTTACTTTCATCTCTGACCACCGATCTCTGTCCCTCACCAATGGAAGAAGAGAGTGAAACAAGACCTCGATTAAGATGTCACACTGGGTATAACTGAACCAAGGCCAGTAGGTCCTCCTACAACCTGATGCTCAAGGATGGTAGTCACACTCAAAAAAGACAGCTCCCCCAGATGTATGGTGGACTTACAAAAACTGAATGCTGCCTCCATGATGAAAACTCATCACACTCCATCCCCATTTAATCAGGTCTCCATCGTACCATCTCAGACAAGGAAAACAGTTTTGGATGCATAGAATGGGTACCACAGTTTACTGCTTTTCCCAGCTGCACAAGATGCCACTATGTTTATCACTGAATGGGCCTGATACAGATATCTTTGCACTCCCCAGGGATTTCACACATCTAGAGTTGTATATACCCATTGGTTCAATAATATTACAGTGAACATGGTTCAAAAAACTCATTGCATAGAGAATAGCCTTTTTGGGGATGATTCTATAGAGTCCTTGTTCTGGCACACAATGGAATATATAACTCACTATGGGAAGAATGGGATTGTGTTTAACCCTGACAAGTTTCATTTTGCAGAGAATGAGGCAGTGTTTGCCGATAATATGAAACCCACAAAGAAAATGACTGAAGCCATCCTTCACTTTCCTACGCCCACAAGTATCACAGGCATAAGGTCCAAACACTTGACCAACTTTTTGAGGAGTCAAAGTGAGTAATTGTGTGGAAAATTGAGGATGGAGTCAAGACATTTGAGATGAATAAACTGACACACCTTTCAACAGATTACAGCAAAACAGGAATTGGTTAATTTCTTTTTCAAAAACACTGTAATTGCCCTGGCAATGTGAACCCAAATTGCAGTGATGGTGACTGGAAAATTATTTTGGCTGGATCTTGTTTTACCAACGATGCAGAATCTAGCTATACACTGGTTGAAGGTGAAGCGCTGTCTCTTGCCTATGGACTAGAATCATGTTGGATGTTTATATTGAGATGCCCAGATTTGCTAGTGACTGTTGACCATCAACCACTCATGAAAATTTTCTCAGATTAAGCCCTTGAGAACATAAAGAACCCACATCTCTTTAATTTCAAAGAATGTACACTAATGTACAAATTCAGCATTAAACATATCAGCATAAGATCCCATCAACTATCATCTGCACATATACAACAGAAGCATAGATGGGCATTCTACGAGGTGACTACAACTGATGCAGTCAAACCAATTGACAGTGCAATCAAGGCTGCATTCATGTCCACATATGAGCATGGCCTCAGATTGAGGGCTATCACATGGGATAGGATCATTGCCACAGCAGCCATTGATGAAGAATGTTGGACTCTGACAGAATATATATGGATTGTTTTCCCTTAATCATGCCATAACCACCCATTGCTTTTTCACCAGGTGTGAGGAAGGAGTACCAATCAAGGAGAATAAAATCCTTATACCTCAACAATTTTATGCAGAAGTACTTGAATCCCTACATCCTGCACCCAGGATGTAAATAGCATGCTAGCAAATGCAAGACAACACCTATTCTGGCCTGGTTTGGATGTCAGCATCTGGCAGACCAGAGCCCAATGAAAGATATGTAACACTATTGCCCCATCACAGCTTAAGAACCTCTTGATGCCACTGTCTAACCCTGAATTCCCATTCCAACAAACCGTGATTGACTTTTTAACTTACATGGTAGAAATTATGTTATATACACAGATCGGTACATTTGTTTGGTGGAAGTGGTCCTAATGTCCTCTGGGAAGGCCAGGTCAGTATGTAGCACCCTGAGAACTTGGTTTTGCACATATGCTTCATTTGAAGAACTTTCTTCTGACAGGAATCCACCTTTTGATTCCCAAGAATATGACCTGTTCTTTAAGAATTGGGGAATATGGAAATGTACTTTGTCAGCTTACTACCCACAAAGCAATGGCAGGGCAGAACTGGCTGTCAAAATGGCAAAGTCTATACTCACAGACAACATGGACATGTGTCGTGATTGTGCAGCCAGTGCTTTGCTGACCTAACTCATCACTTCTGTCCAGGATCTTGGCATGTCTCATGCTATTATATTATACAGTCATATTATTAAAGACCACTTCCCTGTCCTATGAGACGAATACCAGATACATAAACAGTGGAGAAAATTTGGTGAACTGAGAGAGGCAGCAATGGCTAAAAGACACATGCAGAATGAGCACTTTTACAATGAACATTGTCACCCAATTTTTGGAATTACAAACTGAGATTCTGTTAAAATCCAGAATCAAGTTGGCCTTTACCATCATTGGTGGACAAAAACAGGGAGGCTCGTGAAGATACTCAGCAACCAGCGTGGGTGGTGGATAGAAGCAATTGGGTAACTCTATGCAACCGTCAATTCTTCCATAGGTTATTGACATCCCATATCATTCTACCTATGGTGCGGGTCTCTTGACTTGATGGCACCCAGATTTACACCAGTAATTCTGTTACACCATAAATCATAAAAATATTAATAAGAAATAAAACATTGTATTATACATTTTATATTTTGCATCTGTCATGTGGTATGGAGATCAGCTGTTGGTAGCACAGGCTGAAAATTAGCAAAGTTCAATGTTATGAACAACTAAAACAGAATTATATAGTAAAATTCAGCAGTCACAGAAAAACTTGTATGGAGAGACAAAAGCTTTTATAACCATTTTGCTATTGACTGTATCCCCATGCAAAATTTTAGGATAATAGGTGGTGCCACTTCTCCCAATCAACTTCTGTAGAAGACCCTGTGAGGTGAGATGCTTAAACTAATTTGTAGTTGATTAGAGCCTCTAGTATGTTGCCAAAAAGAGGTAGAAGGCTTATAGGCTGATGGAAGAAGCAGACAGTTCACCTGAATTCTTAAAGACTGGAACTACAGGAGAGGATTTCAAACAAGCAGTAAAGCAAGAAACAGCATGGTATTTATTGTAGAGTTTAGAGAGACCAAGAGCTAGTTCAGGAGTACATTTCTTTATGAATTTTGCAGAGATATCATCAAGTTCAAATACTTTGTGTGGATCCAGTTTAGAGATGATAGCAGAAATCATGGATGGAGTTATATGAGTATCACTCAATAGAGACTCAGTTCTAAGTGGAAAGTCAGGCAAAGATACTCCAGATGAGTCAAGAGTAGAATTTGAAGAGAATTTATGAGTAAAACATTCTGCTTTATCAGCAGATGTTAGCACTTCAAACTGAGTGGAGAGAGGAGGGATAAACTACCTCCTCTTATTTAACGCATTATTAGAGAGCTGCCAATAGTTATAAAAACCAAACTTGTTATGTTACCTCATTCTATCAGCAAATAAAGACTTAGCCTCTTTAAGGACACATTTACAATTATTATGAGCAAACACAAATAGGTGTCTGTTGTGAGTGGTACTATCATACAGGTACACCAAGAAAAAGTGGTTCCTGTGGGCTATAGCAGCTGAACAAGCCAATGTGAACCAAAGAGAAGATTGTGGTTTCACTTCATTTTTCTAAGAAGGTATGTTGTATTGCCTTCTCCTGCTGAGAGGTTTTGGCGATGACATAAATTCACTCATATGTTGTATCTTCTCTCTTTCTCTCCTGGCTGGTGATCACAAGTTGTTTTGAGTCTAAGGATAAAAGAACTTCAATACAGGGAATTTTACTTAACTGTTTTATTAACATTGATGCATACATCTTCCAGTGGAATTGTTCTCTCACTCTACTGGGGAGCAGTTCCAGACATGAAAGGAAACACGTCTACATTGTTTGATGGTTAAGACTCAATTCAATGAAAAACTTTTCTCTATCATTCCCACACTAGCTCAGTCAATCAAAATCGACTCCCTTATTATGGTTTCCATATGACCTCAAAGATCAACCTCAGGAAGTTGGAGCAGGGATGCACTTCCTCTAAAAAATAATAGTCTGCTAAAGTATTATTTAACAAACATACTTTACGTAATCATTAAAATAAATTAATTTATGAATTTTATTTCAACTATATTACTCTGAAATTACCTCTCCTTTTTCGTGAATGCAAGGTGTGCTCTTTACATTTTTTTTTCATTGGGCCTCTGGCATGCACATATACCATTCCTGAAAAAGAATGAACATAAGCAACAAAACTTCATGCTTCACAAACATTTTTAAACAAAAAAAGAATACCAGACAATCCTTTGTCCATTCTTGGTCACTAGCTTCCATGAACCAGTTTGGATACAATTCACTCCAACAGTGAAGTCTGACCTCTCCAATTTCTCCTTCACCTGGGTCAGGAGGTACTACCTCTGCAATCCACTATTCCTGGGAAGAACAAAATTGCTTGCCTTTTCACTTGAGACTGCATGAAATGTACATACAATTCACAGAAAAAAATACTGGCTCAAAAATCATACAATATATGACAAAAGCTCCACACCACAGCATCAACCAATTCCATAATTGAGCCTCGACCTTGCCACCTAAATTTCACACATTAAATATACTATGATCTACACATTTCCTACTCACAATGACACAGCACACACAGTCCATTATCACCCTATTTATTCACCCACAGCCAATTAATTATTTTGTTATTTGCGTATTACCAGATTTACTTGAACAAATCTTCATAAATTTAGTACTATTAATTTTCTATAATTATTATTAATAACCATTTACCTCTGTGTGTTAAAACTCAACTTGCATTCCTTCTGCCCTTGGCTGCCCCCACAGGGAAAACAACCACACTCACCCAGCACCTCCTAACTAATCCATTACTGGCTTTACTGTGGTCACAAGGGCTTTCTTTCTTTAGTCGTCTTCCATGACCTGGCATCCCACAAGCCTACTGATCAATTTATTTTTGGTCATCAGGGGCATCCATAGGCCCTGAGGGTATATCCATTCTATTCTGAATACTTCACAGCTCCCATTCTACCCAAACATTGTTCAGTTTTCCTATCTAAATAGCCAAGTGTGACAATTTCCTCTTAGGATACAGACTGAAACACATTCAGAAATCTGAAGCCATGCAAGCCAAATTTACTTATTTCCAAAAAAAAGTAACTCACAAAATTCCCCCATTAACAACTTGCTTATTCAACCAATGAAGGCAAAAGGACACACATACAGTTCTTAAGTTAAAAAAAAATAATTCCATACACTGTTACAAAAATGAAGAAAACAATCATTTGTCAATTAATGATGATTAACAAAATAACCCTAAACGTAAAACATTTGAATGCACGCAAAACTATAGTCATAAAAATTTTCAATTCATTAACAGTACACAGAAATCTCAGTGGGAATGTCTCTTCAGAAATGCTGTCAATCTTTCTTTTCCAAAATGATTTTCCATTGCGTTCATTTATGCAAATTCAAGCTTCCATGTGGCCAATAGACTGCCAGACATAAAACATTTAGATGCCCACAAAAAATTAAAGAGTGTCAATCAAAATCAACAATAGATTTCCACGCATGGTTCTAAACTTTTGTAAAACGACAGAACAAATCAACAAAAAATCAGTTTCTCACTAAAATGTTTCATCAAAATTGACATTGTCGCATCAGTGTGTATGTATGAGTGTGGATATTCATTGTGTCCTTTCATTTTCTTTTTTCATCCTTTTTTTCATTGTCTATCAAGCCCTGTTCACTTACTGTTTTTTCTCATTTTTTCATCATTACTTCCTATTTTGGTTTGTTGCTTAGAAGTGTGTGAGCTGTGGAACATAGTAATGTCATTGTAGTTACAGTTAGATATTTTTTTGTTTTGTTTTTTCTTATGTCTTTCTTCATATTCCCTTTGTTGAGTATTTGGTCCAAACATCCCCAAACGTTTCCATTGTTGTATTGTAACCTTCATTCTGTGCCTCACCATGCTGGGAGATCTTGGTTACAGCACCATATTAATACGATGTTGTATTACCCCCTCCTGCTGGGAGGTCTTGGTGATGGCATCAATTCACTCATATGTTGTGTCTTGTCCTGGCTAGTAACTCCTAGTTGCTTTGAGTCCAGAGATAAAAGAACTTCAACACAGGGAATTTTACTAAATTATGTTGACGTATACATCTTCTATCCAATGGGGTCATTCTCTCACTTCACTGGGGGAACAGTTCCAAACATGAAAGGAAACACATCTACATTGTTTGACAGTTAATGAACAACTCACTGAAAACCCTTTCTCTACCTATCATTCTCATGCTTGTTCATCCAATCAAAATCGACTTCCTTGTTTTGTCTTCCATCTCACCTCAACTGTCAACCTCAGGAAGTCAGAGCAGCGATACACTTCCTCTAAAAATAAGCCTGCTAAACTATTATTTAACAGGTACAAAAGCATTGATGTTGGCTTTAACACAAGATGAAATCTCTGAGGCACAATTCTTAATAGGAAGGTTAAGAATATCAGTCCAAGTAGTCTTGAAGAAAGTCACAAAATGAATCTCAATCAGTACACTGGTAACAGAAAGAAGACTTTTGAACTGAAGGCTCCTTTCTAATCGATGACTTAAAAGAAACATCAGCAGATACAACTGCATGATCTGAGTTGACCCAAGACAATGGCTACTGCTACCACGACCAGAGAAATTAACAGATAATAGTGACATTCTTTAGACCAGTGATTTTAGTTTCATAGATTAGTTGAGGTAGATTAATTGGAGGTTCAGTCTCTTGTCAAGCTGATAAACTGTAGGAAGGGTAGATACAATAATGAGAAGTTTATAGCAACAGTAATTAAAATGACAGTGGCTGTTGTCAGTTTGGATTTTCCATCTTTATTTCAAAATCCAGGAAACTGTTAACAGTAATTGTGGTGTTTGGCTGGTGACAACTTAAGAGCACTTCAACACTGAGCCTGCAAATTTCTTCAGACACGATGTGGTGGAGGGATCCCTAAGTCAGTGCAAGACCTGCCTGTGATCTACAATAGAATCTGCAACAGCTGATTGGGTTACACCTGCCAGCATGTTATAATATGAGCTCAAATGTGTTGCTGGCAAAGTTTATGATCAGTCACTTATTTTAGAATTGTGAACTGTTCATTTAGTATTGGATTAGAATACTGAAGTCAACCTGAAAGTCCCAAATACTAGTTTCTTGTTACTAAAAAGCATTTGATTCACAGTCCTGGCTATTCTTGATATTTGCATTAATATTCTAATTTTAACCGTGGTTTTCTAATCCTACTCATTTTAAAGCGATGAGGCATTTTTAAGCATACATGACAAACAAGCAAAGCTTTTAACAAAACACATTAGAAATTCACTATTCATGAATCACTAACAATCATTTCACTTATCCACAGTTGTCCAATAAACCAAACTTGCATGTTAAAATTATTTTATTAAACTAAAACTTATTTGCAAAATATATTTCAAAGGAGTAAAATAATAAAAAAGAAATAGACATAAAAAATGTTCCTCAATTTAAATATTCTCAAAGCAGTCAAAGTCTAAATCATCAGATGGCTACTTTTCATTTGAATTGTTCTCTTCATCTAGATTTGTAGATTGAAGATATGTTCCAATCAAGAGCAATGTGTTGCATTAGAAAGCATAAAAACTTTGTTTCAAATAGTGTTAATTTCCTGGACATATCATGTACATGTTGTTTGTTAATCACATGATATCTGCTGATAACAAAGTCCAACTGTACAAAGAACTATTAATTAATGACTATTAATATGAATCATACCAGTTCAAAAGCCAAAACAGTCTCATCCTTTTTTATCCCTTATAATATTTTAACTGGTTGTTTTTTGTCAGACTTTTATGAAATTTGTAATTTAGTAATAAATTATTTTGTTTGAAAAATTCACCTGTACCCTCCAAAATGCACTCAAAAAACTTTTTAAAACTATCTGCAAAAAACTACTTTCATTACCAGGTAAACATTACTTGCAATCTTGGACCTTCATAACTGGAAAAAAAAAAATGAAATTTTTCCCTTGACACTGCTATTAATTTAACTACCCACAAATGTTTATTGTTTTAAAAAGCAATGATTAGAATTGTAAGAAAACCTAAACATATGATAAAAGTGAATTGTTCTTGACAATTTATGACAAAAATATTAAAATGACTGGCAATTAGCCGATGTTTTGCCACCATTCCAATAAACAATCTAAGATAAAGAGTAGTTTTTTTTATTTTTGTTGTCAATTCTCAAGAACAAAGAAAATGTATAAATTCACTTTTAAGTTTAGGCTTTATTACAATTCTAATCATCACCTTTTAAAAGAATATTGCTGAGGAGTGACGGTAGTTAAAATAATAGCAGTGTCAAAGGAAAAACTGTCCTTTTGACACTCTGTTTTTTTTTGCAGGCATGAAGGTCCAAGATTGCTTTACTTTCATTTTAAAATTTTGATTTAAATATTTTTTCAAATGTAGTTGAAAAGTTTGTATGCTAACAGTTTTTTCTATCACACTTCTCACTTGTGGAACTCTTTCTGGCTTCTTGCTTCCCAGCCAACTTTGATCTTTAAAAATTTAAATGCAATGTCAATAGTTATTTACTGTCTTCTTAGTTCTTTTATTGTCCTCTCTTCTTAATAATACTTTTTCTCATATTCTCTAACACTCAGTAACCTCTTGCTTTGTTGCCTTGCTTGGGGGTAAAATGACTAAAAAAATATATTTTTTATATACAAAAGTAGTCTTAGTAATATGATCATGAATTCCTTATTAGAATAGGCATTGTTTATTCTTTTCAACTTTTATTTCTTTCATCTTAATCTTTATTTTTCAGACTTTTGTTCTATGATTTTGTTGACAATAATGAATTCAAAATATTACATAATTCATTTTCTTTAGAGTTCTTCAAATTTCATTTATGCATTACTTCATAAACATAAAGTATTCTTCACACACATTATCATTTTTTTAACATAGTAAAACCTGATGGCAACATCCTCAAGTGAGACATTCTTTACTTGAAATACATGTGGTTATTTTCAAATACACCTGAAACATTTTCAAATAAAATTTAAATAACAATATAATGTACAGTACATTTTGTCTTGTTATTCACTGTTACTCAATTATACAGCATGGCACAACATTAACACAAGACATAACATGAGGTCAGAATATCAAAACCTAACCACAAACCACAAAAAAAAAATATGGGTGAAACAGCTAGACCTGAAAACAAACAAAAAGGAAATGTAGCATTCCCTTATTTGAAAAATGTGCTACCATTAAGACTAGATACACACAGATATCCTAAAATAACTTCAGAAGAGTAAACCAGAATTAAAAAAACAAAAAGGAAAATGAGTTTAAAACCACTAAAGAACTTCAAATTCAAAGGAAACATGGATAAAATTTTTAACGTTTTGGAACAATAATATGATTTTTATTTACTTGTTGCTGGAGTAACAGAAAATATAAGTGAATACAGATTACCACATGCCCAACAAATTTTCAACTCATTTGAATTTGAAAACCTTTAAGAACAAAATACAATGTGGGAAAAATAAATTCCAGGAATACTGTCGATTGCAAAAAAATATAACATATATTTATTTTTCAGCAGAAACCAATTAACTTCAGAATAATTTGATTTATTTCTGACTGAAGGATAAGAAGTGTGAATTTGTTGAGCACCAGAATGACATAATCAGTGACAGAATTGTATGTGGTATCTTAAACAAAGACAATTGCAAATTCATGACTCATGACTTGGACTAATGTTAAAAAAAGCAATAGACAAATGCTGAGCAACTGATGTCAGTGTGAACCAAGTTAAAAGTATAAATGAGAAACATAATTTTGGCAGTAATGTGGAATGGATGGAGAACAGAAAAGTAAAAAAATTGAAAAACTGGTGTTCCAATATCAGAACACCACTCCATAATGTCACATTGTGTGTGATAAATGCTGAAAAAAGCCTTTACCAAAACATGAAAAAACATGTGGAAAATGTCACAGACCCAACCATTTTGCCAGCACGTGTCACTCTGAACCATAAGGTGTATCAGCAATAAACACCAAGTGATGATAATACCCCTTCATATTCTGCCTAATATAATAGAAAACAATATTGAAGCAAAGACCTCTGGGAAGCAATAAAACTGTTGCAAGTAATGTTAAAGTCAAAACAGTAGATAACAAAATTAATGATAAGAGTTATAGAAAGCCAAGTAGTCTCTATTAACATGAAAAATAATAAAATATTTTTTTCAGATATTGGATATTCAGTTACTCAAATGCATATTTTTGCAGTTTATATTTTTTGAATTTGTTTATAAATAAAAATTTATGCTGCCCCGACAGCCACCAAGACAAATTATTATCAATATTTTTAATTAGGATAAATATTATTATATGAAACTCACATGATATATTGCTCAGTTATCTTGAGAACTGTACCAGCATTGGTTGGTTAATACCAATTTCAGGATGAAAATGATCACAAATTTGGCTGGAAGTTATAATTTGTATATAAATCTCGTGGATACTATAATTTTGAACATATGAAATGACACCAAATCAAATTTAGATGGTTTTGAGCAGAATTATAAGTTCAATTAAAACTTACATTTGTAAGTTGTAGCTATATGCTGAATAATTAAAAACTGCCTTATTATGGGTGTTAATCTGCAATATCAAAATTTATTTTCATATGCATGTTATTCTTCTGATAGTTGAATGAAGAACTATTTTTTATTGATCTCTTTTCTCATCTTTACTAGTTTTTTTTCAGCCACTTTTCTTCCTTTTCTTCAAGTGTCTGTTATATTTGCTAACTTTTGGTGAGTATCAAATGAAATCTTTATTTGTGCCATATATACTATATTCATCATATCTGGTGTACTTTCAAGGGAATTCCTTCTGATCTACCTCTGTATATTTAGGCATTACTTGACTAGGGATTGAACTAACAACTTCCAGATGAGCTTCATCAGAACTTTTGTGTCTCAGAGGACACTGTTATGTATTTTAGATTTAAACCTAATGCCTGTTCATTCTTTGCAATATTTTTTTAGTTCCCACATGGTGTTGATATATGTAATTGGATGATTTGAGCATAAGAAAAAATTAACGGTTATGAAAGTTGATGATCACCTGAAAAGAAACAACTTCCTGGGCAACAAATAGTACGGTTTTTGCTTCTCTTGGTCCACTGCTGTTTGTTATCATCATACAGAGAATCAGCAAAATGCTTGATAATAAATACATCTCAAGAGTGATTGCCTTTGATATCTTAAAGGCCTTTCACAAAGTGTGGCATAAGGGGTTGCTACACAAGCATTCTAGCTATTGAATCTGTGTCAGAGTCTTAGTTATCAAGTCTTTCCTTTCAGATAGGTGTATGAAGGTTGTTGCTAATGGTTAATTCTCTGAAGCATATTAGATCAATGCTGGTGTCCCCCAAGGATCTCTCCTTGGTCATAGACTTTTTCTGCTTTATATTAACAATCTGTTTAAGAACATACTCAGATCTTTAATAAATATATATGTAGTATACATGACAGAGTTCAAAAACGTTTACATGGCCTTGTGGGTGATAAATTATTCTTCTTGCAACCCTTATCCCACAGATGAAACGCTGCTAGTCTCTCACTACTCTATCATTAGTACTATGGCAAATGTTCTAATGAGTTATTTATGGAACTCTGTTAAAAATTGTAGAAAAAATTCAATAAATTTAAGTAGTATCACTAAAATCTCAATTTTGTGCAAAAATAGGCACACATAAGTTTCAAATTCAAATTTCCAATTTCTCCGTAAAGGGACAAAACTCTTAGATCATGTGACCATTTCATAATAATGTCATGTTTAACCTTTAATAGATGAAAAAAGGGAACAAATTAAGTAAAAAAATAAAAAATATTTTAAAAATAGAATAGTTAAACTATGTTAATTAACCTTTTCAATTTTGGATTTGTAAATTTTGTGTCCACTTAATTACTAAATCATATCCAGGAAATAGCCCAATACAGAATTTTACACGATTTTTAAACTATCATAAATTATTATAATAAAATTTTTAAAAAAATGAAAATTCTTGTAAAAATTCATTATTCTTTGGATAATTTAATTTCTTCAGACAATAGTGTTCTTAATATATCTTATTTACAAAAGCAATTAAAAGCGTTTATAATTAAATAATATCATAGTTTTATTGCATTCATTATTTTTAAATTCAGAACAGATTTTCAGTTAGAATAGTGAAAGTTTGAAAAAAAAAAAAAATTAGGTGATTTACATTCTCCAAGGAGTCCTACTTTTTTGCGAAATTTCATGAAATGAAGTGGGGCGTAACATATGTAAAATATTTTTTACCAAAATTTTCTAAAAAAAATTTCAAAAATAATTTTATTCATTTGTGAATAAGTCCTGAAAATTTCATTAAAATCGGATAATTATTTGATTTTCACAAGAATTTCCAAATCAATGTGTTTTCAGCGGAAAAAAAGCACAAAAAGTCAATGTAATTCTGACATCATCTCGATGATGTTAAACAAAACAAGATTTTTAACCAAAATTTCGAACGTGTTAGGATTAAAAAATTTAAAAAAAAAATAATCAAAAAATACTTTTGTCTATCATATTAATAACAACATAAACATTTTGATGATAAAACTTTATTTTTATTAAGTTTGTGGCCTTTTTCATTTCACTATGCTGTTTTCCACAAAAAAGTGGCGGTACCTATGTTGAAACGTTTATTGTTGTTCTATGGAAACTTTATCTGTTAAAACATAATTTAAGAAAATATTGGGACAGCCTCATTTTTATATAATTTTTAAGTACTCAGTAATCTTTAAAATGTTATTCTCTGTAATCTAATTTTAGGAATGCTGACTTTAAATTTATAGTCATTGCTCTTATTGTCTGATAATGTTGTGTATGGTTGACCATACTTTAATATGAGTTAAGACTGTTGAGTTGTCTCCTCTTGTCTATGGATAAGAGGAAGTCTGTTTGGAGTGATTGGTGGTTGTTGTTGTAGTTTCCTTTGACAAGATGGCGGTTTAGCTGAGACTGGGTGTCTGTGGAAGGAGTAAATTCACATTGGTAGCAGAAGCTGTCTTCTTTTGTGTGATAAGAAGCTGTCTTGTTCAGCAAACGCTGAAACACATTTAAAGGAAGAATGGCTTCCTTCACAAAACACCCACCTGTTTTGGTAAATGAAGAGGCATATGCTGAATGGAAGCAAGATATACGCATCTGGTCTATATTCACAGACTTACCTAAGGAGAAACAAGGACCTGCTGTGTTTTTGTCATTACCACAAAATATAAGAGAATGTGTTTGACACTTGGCAATGACGGATATCGGTGGAGCAAATGGATTAAATATAATTATTGACACATTGGACAAAATTTACTTGCTGGATGACAATACGATGACATACATGTCATTTAAGGAATTTTATTCCTACAAAAGGGCAGCCGGAGTTAATATAAATGAATTTTTGGTACAATATGAATTTCTGTATCAAAAATTACAGAAATTTGGAATTCCTCTACCAGAAGGAGTCCAGGCCTTTTTTGTTCTGAATGCAGCAAATGTATCGGAGGAAAATGAAAAATTAGCGAGAACCACATGTTCCAGCTTAACATATGCAACAATGAAAGATACACTGAAGAAAGTATTTTCTGATATCTCATCAACAAAATGTAAAACTATCTCTGCTATCAAAGAAGAAGTTGAAACAGTAAATTTCAATAGATACAGAAGTATTAAGGAATAAAGGCATGACAGGATATATAAAGTAAATCCTAAGGACAGACAAGGTAAGATAATGCATTGTTTTAAATGTAATTCAACTAAGCATTTTGCCCGAGATTGTACGAGTTTTGATTCTAGAAAGACTATCAACACTGTCGTGGATACAGACCAGGTGAACTTTACTTTGTTTAATGTTGATTCATGTTATCGAACATTGATAAATGACTCTTATTCGAATGTAAAAATGTCCAATCTTGTGAAAGAGACATTGGGTATGGCAGTGTTGGAATATTTTGTTTTGGAGATGGAGTGGAGGTAAGAGCTATTAAAACAGTTAAGTTTCCTGTAACAATAGGGGGTATAAGAGGTATCAGAGGTTATATTGAGGCTGACATTGTCAAAAATGATATACCCCTGTTATTAAGTCATAGATCAATGAAAACTGCAGGAATACTACTAAATTTTAAAAACGACAGGTGTCGCATTTTTGGCAGACATATTAAATTGCAAACAACAACTTCCGGACATTATAATCTGCCACTAACTAATATGCTTTTGGAGGTTAAAAATGCACCAAGTATAGTCTTACATTGTGAGACTTTAAAAGGAAGTTCTCGAGTGGAAAAAAGGAGGAAGGCTGAGAAATTACATAGACAGTTTGCTCATGCATCTAAAGAAAAATTAATAGCTTTGGTTAAAGGTAGTAAGGCATTTCATGACAAGGAATTTCTGAATCAGATAAAAGATGTTTGTGATTCTTGTTCAGTTTGCCAGAGGTTTAGAGGACCCCCTCCTCAACCAGTTGTAGGATTGGCTCTTGGTAACCGGTTTAATGACACTGTATGTTTGGATTTAAAGGAATATCAACATAACCAATGTTGGATTCTACACCTAATTGATACATCCACTAGATACTCTGCTGCCAGATTAATTAAGACCAAGAAAAGCGAAGAAATCATTCGCAACATATTTTTAATGTGGATATCTTATTTTGGAGCTCCCAAACGGTTTTTAAGTGATAATGAAGGAGAGTTTAATAATGAGGGCTACCGACAGATGAACAAAAAATTGAATATTGAAACATGCACGACAGCTGCAGAAAGTCCATTTAGCAATGGTACTGTGGAACGTCATAATCTAATAATTGCTGAAGCAATGGGAAAAACATTAGATGATGAAAAATGTGAGCCAGAAATAGCTTTGGCTTGGGCTGTTAGTGCCAAAAATGCACTTCAAAATCATTTTGAATCTAGTCCAAATGAGCTTGGGTTAAATATTAACACCCCACCAGTTCGGAATGATCGGTTACCTGCATTGGAAACTGCAACAACCAGTGATATGGTTAGAATAAATCTAAATGCTCTACATGCAGCGAGGAAAAGCCAAATCTAGTGAAAGAATTTGGAGAGCCTTGAGATATAATGTAAGGACTTATGCCGATGAAGGATTTGTGACAGGTGACCGTGTCTACTATAGAAGACAAAACTACAATGGATGGCGTGGTCCTGCTAAAGATGTGGAGAAAGAAGGTCAATGTGTATTGATCAGACATGGAGGAGCATTTTTCAGGATGCATCCATGTCACTTGATGAAGGTAGACAAGGAATTGCGAAGTCCAAAGAATGAAGAAAATACAAATTCTTCAAATGAGATGAATGAAGTGTTGGAGGAGGAAGATGAAGGACAATATAATAACAATTCTATTAGCAATAGAAAGGAAGTGAAAGATAACAGTATAAAACCAAGTAGAAACGAAGTTGTAGAATATAAATTAAGAGGGAGTGATGAGTGGAAGAAAGGAATGGTTATGAGCACACAACCAAAGTCAATGGGAAAATATAGCCATTGGCTAAATATAAAACCAGAAGCAGAGAATGAAGATCCTCTTTGTGTCAATTGGGATCATGTTGATCAATGGAGAAAACTTTCTCATGTAACAGAGGGAATAAGTAATCAGGAACATGCAGTTTTGATTACTTCTGAACAAGAACAAGGACAAGATGTGATTGATGCAAAGAAAAAGGAATTGGAAAATATGAAAGTTCATGAAGTATATGAATGTGTGCCTGACATGGGGCAAAAATGTATATCAACAAGATGGGTGATAACAGAAAAATCTATGAATGACAAAAAGATAATGAAGGCTTGTCTTGTTGCATTTGGTTATGAAGAAGATTCTCATAACTTAAAAACAGATTCTCCAACATGCAGCCGTGAGGCTATGCGTCTCGTATTGTTAACAGCCTCGGTTATGATGTGGCAGGTGGAGACTCTTGATTTTTACCTTAGCATTTCTGCAAGGTAATATGTTGGAAAGAGAAGTATTCCTTAGACCACCATCTGATGTGTGTCCAGAATCACAGGTGTGGAAGCTGAAAAGATGCATTTATGGTTTAAATGATGTACTTCGTTCATGGTACAAGCGAATTAATCATGAGTTAATTCGTTTGAGGAGAATGGTGAGTGCATATAACAATGCACTGTTTCTTTGGCACAATGCCCCTGGTGACTTGATAGGCATTCTGGCAATACATGTAGATGATTTCATATTCTGTGGAAATGATCTATTTCAGAAAAATGTGATCGGAGAATTGAAAAAGATATTTAAAATTGGAAAGCATGAAAGTGGAACATTTAAATTTTTGGGATTGAATGTTAAGCAAACAAAAAATAGGATTATAATAGATCAAAATCTATATGCTTCAGCTATATCCCCAATAGACATAAAGAAAGGAAGATCATTAAGGGAAAATGATGAATTGAGTCGGGATGAGAAGACAGAGCTAAAGAGATTGACAGGCCAAATGATGTGGGTATCCACCCAGACTCGACTAGATGTATCGTTTGATGTGTGTAGAATGAGTAATATTGGAAAATCTCCAAAGGTGAAGTTGCTCTTCAAGGCAAACAAGTCACTAATAAAGTTAAAATCAAGGACAGGTTCCATATCTTTTCCCCAGCTTGGGAAACTTTCGGTTTTGAATATTGTTTGTTATTCAGATGCCACCTAGGCTAGTTTGGAGGATGGATCTTCACAAGGTGGTTTTCTCATCTTTGTTTGTGGCAAGATAAACAGAATGGCTCCTATATGCTGGCTATCAAAAAAACTTGACCGTGTAACAAAAAGTCCATTAGCCTCAGAAACTCTTGCGCTTGGTGAAGCAGCTGATGCTGGTATATTGATAGCCGCCATGTTTCAGGAGATATTCAGACTACCTAGATTGCCTGAAGTTCTTTGTAAAACAGACAATGCATCTTTGGTAGAGACTTTAAATTCATCAAATCTTGTGAGTGACCGGTGTCTGAGAGTTGATGTGGCCAGATTGAAGGAGATGATGGCGAAGAAGGAAATTCAAACTGAATGGATCAGGGGCTGAGAACAGGTTGCAGATTGTCTGACGAAGATGGGAGCCTCTTCTGAAATTCTGAGAGACTTGTTGCAATGAAGATTTGTATTACTTTTGTTGTTTTTTTTTTTTTTTTTAGGAACTCTAGTTTTCACAAGAAGACACCGGCAATGTTAATCTGAGTTAAGACTGTTGAGTTGTCTCCTCTTGTCTATGGATAAGAGGAAGTCTGTTTGGAGTGATCGGTGGTTGTTGTTGTAGTTTCCTTTGACAAGATGGCGGTTTAGCTGAGACTGGGTATTTGTGGAAGGAGTAAATTCACAGTGTATGGTCAACCATACTTTCAAAAATGGACATGTTTTATATACATTAAAAAAAAAAAATTAAAATTATTTTAAAAATCTGCGGAAAATTTGTAATAAGCTTTTCAATTTTTTTTTTTTTAATAGTTTTCACTTAACAATATCAGCTAACTGGATGAAAGCAATGCAGATTTTCAAAAGATTTATAAATTATTATAATTAAAATAAAAAAGAAAACAATTCTTGTAAAAATTCATCATTCATTGAAAAAAATTTCTTCTTAAGGAAATACAATAGTATATACAATAAATCTTATTTATAAAATCAATTAAAAGTTTTTCTAATTAAATAATTTCCTAGTTTTATTGCATTTTTTATTTTACGATTTTGATCAGATTTTCGGGAAATGAGTAGTAGTTTAAAAAAAAAAATGATTACATTCTCCAAGGAGTCCTTAACTAATAAAAAAAAATTTCGGATGAAAATTTAATTTCATGAAATTAAGTAAATGTGGATATAGGTACCTTCATGAGATCGCTAAAAACAGAGCATAGCATGATGAAAAAGATGCCAAACTTGACGAAAACAAAATTTTAGCGTCTAAATGTTTATGTTATTATTAAGAGGAAAGATCAAAGTATTTTTTAATTATTTAAAAAAAACTTTCCTTCTTTTTAGAACATTGTAAATTTTGATTAAAAAAACCTTGTTTCTCTTTGTATCACCGGAACTAGTAAAATAACATAAAATTTTAGCGCGGTTTTTCTGTATGACACATTAATTTTGAAAATCTTGCAATAATAAAAATAATTGTCGGATTTTAATGAAACTTTCAGAAACTATTCACAAATGATGGAACTTATTATAAATGTTTTTCTTTTTTAAAGTCATGGCAAAATTTTTTTTTCATATGTATCCCCCCCATAACTAATTGTACGAAAACTCTATAATTTCAATTTTAGGAAGATTAGTGATTATATTAGTTAAAAGCACAAGGCTTTGCAGAAACCAAAGCATTTTTTTTTTTTTAGTTGGACCACCTCTTCCTGAAAATCATCTCTGAATTGTAACATACAAAACTCAATAAAACAAAAATATTATTCAATTTCAAAAACTTTTAATTGCTTTTATTTATTTTAATGAACATGGACAATATTGTCTGAAAACAAAAAGATATTTTGATGAAAAATGAATTTTTAAAACAATTATTTGTTATTTCTGAAATATTTTATTATTTTTACATTATGTTGTTAATTCTTCTAAAATTAGGGAAAAGTTTGTAAAATTTAATGAATGTTGTTATTAAGTAGATACATATTTACAGATTATAATTTCCAAAGCTTCTTACAAACTAACGAACACCAGTATATAAAAATATATAATTTGTCAATAATAAGACTGTAAATCAAATATACAGAAGACCGGAAGTATCATGCGTGCAATAAAAAAAAACGTCACGTGGATTGAGGTTCTGTCTAGTGTTTAACTTAAATACTGAATTTTTAATACAATTATTTGTTATTTCTTTAATTATAATAGATTTTTACATTTAAGTTGTTAAAATATAAAATTAGTTAAAAGCCACATTCAGTTTCATAAATGTCCTTTTGAGATAGATTTATTTTTGCGAAACATGTGGGGAGAAGTTAATTTGATTTTTCAATTTCAACTGAGAAGGGTACCTACAAGTATCAGTATCATCTTATGAAATTTAAATTTGTATTTTATGTACACTTCTGATAAAATTTCATAAGAAAGGTATCTATAAATTAATTAGATACCTTTCTTATGAAATTTAATCTCACTCTCAACAGTCTTATTTTAATTTCTTTATATTTTCCATAAAACATTGTAAATGTAAAGGTGAAAGCTAAGTACAAAAAAAAATTAGAGTGCTGAAAGTTTTCCTTAAAAATAACGAGGTAAATAATTTGTTCACTTAAATCTAAATAACTTCACTTCTCTCCTTCCATAGAAGGAATTATCTTCACGTAAGCTATCAAAATGTCATGAAAATGTCTTTCGTCACCTGTCAAATGACGTAAAAACCTGCTTTGTTTTATTTTCAAACTAAATCTTTTCAGTGCAGAAACTAAGTTAAGCTTGTTTCAAAATATTTTAAATAAACATTATAATTTCTGATTTTCTTAAAATAAGTTTTGAAAAAATTATAATTGACTTTTAAAAGAATTTCAAACTGAGATTTTAATTTTTTTATAAAATGGAAAGAAATGGCTGACATGATTGATTATCTGTCAATTTTGCTGACTAAAAAACAAGATTTTTAACAAAAAACGATTAAAAAATGTAAAATATTACCCCAAAAATACTTTGATCTTTCCTCTTAATAATAACATACACATTTACACGATTAGGTGTTTCTTATCAAATTTGCAGGGCCTCTTGATAACAATTTTTAGTCTTTCCATGTGGTGTATAAATAAACAAATGATTGGGATTGCCAACTCTTGAAATCCCACACAAAGTCAGCTATGGGAGAAAACCGGTTCTGCAAGGTTAAAGCCTACCACATTCAAGGACTGTCCCTGAGCTTTGTTAATGCTGAGTGTTAAATTCAGTTTCACCGGGAATTGTAGCCGATTGAACTGGAAAGGCATATCTGAGGGAATAAGTGGAATTTTAGGCGTAAATACAGACTCACCGCTTGCTTTGCAAGTCAGAGATAATGCCTTCATGACTGTTGGCATCATCTTAACTGTCATGTGCCATTGTAAAGTTTTGGTGGATCCAGGTTTCTTAGCAGCACCACTGGTGCTCCAATCTTGAGGTGCAAATTGTGAGGTGAGAGGCCTGCTGGCATTAGGCTATTAAAAAATTCAACTGGATAATTCACGGCTTCATTGGCATTTAGTACAGCATCAATGGAATGGTAGCTGTGACGCTCACTTGGCAACTGTTTCAGAAGTTTGATGTTCAAATCATCAACTGCCACATTCTTTGGAGCTAAAATGGCATGGGTTTTCAGCCAGTTGTGGTCTCTAAACTGATTCCTCAAGTTAGGAAATACTCTAGTCACTAGTTTCTTTAAATCAGATATCATATGTCCAAAAGGCAAACTGACCTGGCCATCCTGCTTGCCAACCAAAGTGCCATTACCAACATCCAATAGTTGTTTAGAAAAAGTACCAGCTTCCTCATCACCACTGAATTGCACTCATGTTGGTTGTGAGTTTCACCTTTTTCACACTGCTCCACAGGTAGGGAGACTTTATACTGGCATTTATCTCATCAGGTCTTGTCCCTTTTTGAATCACTGGAAGAGTTTGTCTAAAGTCTCCTACAAGTAAGACTGTTGCACCTCCCATGAGTTGTGTGTTGTGTCTAAGATCCTGAAGTACCATGTCAAGAGCCTTATGGATCATTGTAGCCTCATCCCAGATGATCAATTTGCAATCACTGAGGAGTTGATGTTGCAGGCTGCCTTTTCTTTCTTGGACAGGTCCCAAGGGAGTTTGAAGTATGAATGAGCTGTGTGGCCACCACTTAGCAGGGTTGCAGCTATTCCACTTGACGCTACTGCTAGAGCAATATGTTTCATTTGGCAGAGTTTAGCCAGAAGTAGGTTGATGATATCTTGCCAGTTCCACCTGGGACATTGAGGAAGAATAGATTTCCTCTTTCACTTTCAGTGCTTGAAATAATTGTGTTATAAACACCCAATTGGTCCTCCATCAGTTTGTGTTTGTTATCAGCTATGCACGCTGTCATTTCCTCGGTGTCATAGCTGATCTCCCGCATGTATTTATTTGTGAGATTGTTTGCTGCATACTCAGGTTGAATGAGGCCAAACGTTGCAATTCCTTGGCCTCCCATAGCTTGCACTCATGTGTCTAGGCCAAGTAATGCCTCATTGTAAATAGCACCATTGAATGTGACAATTTCCACTGAGGTTTGCCTTTGAATTCTTTGTAGAATGTCCTCTGCCATGCTGGTTTTGTGGGTCGCCCAAAGCTTGTGAGGCTCACCCAAGCCATCAACATGATGGAAAATAGCTGGTGCAATTGTATTGGTGCTCTGCTAATTGCTTTCTTCTCCAGTGGGCATTGTCCTCCAGTAGTCCATGTTTGGGGCAGACTTCTCAGTTATATCTTTGAAGGTTTGTGAATGATGTAGGACCTCTGACAGTGTGCAGTAGCAGATGTAGAAAGAAGCACTCCTGTTGATTAAGGTGCTGATGGTCTTGCTTCTGAAGACAGCATTTTCTTCCCAGCCTTCATCTTGTTGTGCTCCTTGCTTCTGTCTGCTCCATCTATTGTGTGGCCAGGTATAGTAGACAGGAATCTCAACATACAGCAGTATTTGGGCAAACAGGTCACTTTGGCATAATTTGTAGAAAGCTGTCAAACTGGTTTCTGGTGTATTCTCAACTATGTTCTGAGTAGTATATTCTGTGAAATATACACGCTGGCCAAGATGAATTGCTAGATTCACCACTGTTGTATGCCGCTCATGGATTTTGAAGTCCAGGATGCACCATATTGCCTCATTAGAGGAAATATATCTAACCAACTGATAGATTTTATTGATATTCAATATTGAATGGAGTGAAAGGTTTAAAAAAAACAAAAAACAATTCTTTATAAAATTTTTGACTTCAATTTTGCTTTTCATTGCAATTCAAATTGATAATTGTCTAATTAAACCACTGTAATTAAAAGTAAAACTTATTCATGCTGATTAAGGATGTTTGGATTTGCTAGATTTTTTTTTTTTTTTTTTTTTTTTTTTTACATAGATGGTATATAGCACGAAAGTGTCTTTCCAACAGGATGTTATTCCACAAACAACAACCATAACCATGATATGCCTTTTTAAGGGCAGGTCGAAATATGAGCAAAGTAAAGTTTCTATTCACAAATAAACTCAATTTAAATGTTATTTTATGTTTAAATGACTGAATGGATTGAACCCATTTCTTTGTATTTAATAAACTTGAACCTGGCAAATTTAATGATGAACATGATGAAATTTGAAAGAAATTAATTTTTTGCAATGGAAACACTACAGAGATCATCTTCAAGGATTATGCTGAATCAATGTGTTAAATAAACTACAAAGAAAATAACCTGTGTTTCGTTCAGATGTTGTCCTCTAAATTTTAAAAATTGAACAAAGACCCATATCTGTCTGGAATTTCAAGCTTTATAAGAGTTATCATTTTGTAACACGTGTATCTTAATTTCTAAAACATTTGCAAGACCAATTATTTCCCTTGCTTAAACACAGTGATAGCATGTAAACAGTGTTTTGTGTAGACCTGGTGATGAGCTGTGATTTAGTGGCGCTAGTGATCCAATTATAGATTTTTATAAAAAACAATTAGCCTAGTAACAAACTGGACTTAGTTTAACATGTATGCAAAGTTTCATCAATATTGGTTCATGGGTCTAGGTGGCAACGTGATTTAGACAAACAGAAATTGCCATTCATATATAGAGAGATTACTGTAAAATAATTATTTTCCTTTCAATTAAAAATTCAAAGAGTGTAAATTAATTTATCTTTGATAGAGATGACACCTTTTTTATCTTTGCTTTTCCTCTTTTCTTGTTGAGGGTAGCAGCTAGAAGACACACTTTTATATACTTTATTTCTTGTCACCTTGACAAGAAAATACCGAACTCTGAGGTTATAAACTCATCCTAATCTAGGAAACAAACCACTGTTCACAATAATTGCCAAATATTAATGATGACTAAAAACATTTTCTTAAAGGATAATTTTAGCTTGTAAAAATCCAGATTTTGGGGATTTGGCATTTTAACTTTCATGAATTGAGAAAAGGGATGTGTGGGCAGCTCACTTTAGAAAATCCAGGACTTTTCAAATACTGGAAAAAACCCTGACAATTTTCCAGGACCTGTACAAACTTCATTTTTGCAAAGAACTTTGTAACTTGTTTCTTTTAACTCAAAAGAAAACAAAAATTATTTTTACAGTCAATAATAAAATTATTCAAATTTGTAAAGCTATGTTTTGAGATCATTTTTTTTCTTAACTTTCCACACACTTACTCCTCTACAAATATTGGAGTTTAACTCTAGATCCAATTTTCATAGACCCACCAGTTCAGAGCTTCACAACTAGGATCTGCCATACCATGTTCATGGTAATAAATCATCTCCATTCACTTCATTTTCCTTTGATAAGGAGTAAGACAACTTCTTCCACAGAATTGTCATTTTATGGAATAGACTCCCAAGATGATGCTTTCCTGACTGCTACAATCTCTTTAAGTTTAAGGCCAACTGATATCTATCCTACATATCTTCATATGTATCTCTTCCAACTTCCTTTCGTGCTTACAAAAATCTCATTCAGTAGCCTTGAGTGGCTCTCGGGTTTTGGATTATAAGAAAAAAAATTAATTCTAAAATTTTCTAAGGAGGACACCAAAATATGACAGATATAGGAACAAGAACTTCTTTGTGAATCAATCAAAGGTTTCTATTCAACATTCCTGAGGTTACCAAAGAGAATGGACACCTGAATGCACAGCAGCTAAAAAGTGATTTAAAAAAACTGATACAAGTGTATTGAATTTTTAAAAAAATTGGACTTTTCAACTTAATAAATTTGGCATCCTCTTTTGAGAGTAAGTGTAATAGGTTTAATATTGGGCTTTTCAGTGAAATATGATCAAATAACTTATCCTAAAAAATATTTTATTTAAACAATTGAATTCATGATTTTCTTTATATCAGATATTCTGACTTAAATATGCAAGGTCTATTTTCAACTGATCTTTTATGTCACTAAACAAAATAGTTTATATGCTATTGAGTTGGCCAAAAATTTTGTTCTGTATATTAGATCATATTAAGAGCACTTTGTTTTAACTAACTTCACTCAAAAATATTATGTTGGCACTCATTTCTTTTTTATTTCTTAATTTTCCTGTTTGTTTATAGATTCCAACAATGTTAGTATTAGAAGGGAGTTTTCTATTATAACCTACCAGATTGGAATAAGTATTGTTCCCAGTTAGACTGACTGATGATAGTAATCAAGAAAAAGCATCAGTAATTAAAAAACAGACATATTTGATCATTATCATGCAGAACTGTGTTTCTGTGATGACAAGGCAAAAATTATTACAACTTGGCTTGAAAGGATTCAACTCATCCATTGCATTCACCAGATATTGCAACTTTAATTTACCATTTATTATTCTTTATAGAATTCTCTTTTTCGGAGGAAAACAAATGGCACTGAAAATCTTAGGAAGATAGAATTATGAAATTGCTTGAAAACTGATAGAAGATAATGGAACAACTAAGGAAATATATTGTTTAATAAATTTATGGTGAAAAAAAAAATTATCATTCACTTTTAATATATTGAATGAACTTTTTTGACCACCCAACACAATTATTTTTTAAAGCTTAATATTTAATTCTTCATATATCTTTTTTAACAGTAAGAAAATTAATTTAATGGTTAAGTGATAAAAAAAGCTTCTTTTTAACTAATGATTTAATTACAAATACAATAACAGGTGTTGCTATAATTAAAAAATTACCTTTCATTGAAACATTTTGTCAAATCCTCCATACAGTTTATTGGGTATTCTAAAGGGAAAATATTTATTTGCTCATTATGGTCAGATTTAAATTGGTGATGCTTAATGTATCAACTAAAATTTTTGTAAATTTTAAAACTGATAAAGAAATGTTATTTCTAATGAAGTCACCCACAACAAAGTATTGGGAAGATTAGCTTATTTGTAGAAATCTGACATTACAAAGCACCAAAATGTGATACTTCTTAAAAGACTGAGGAAAGTAACAGTTTTAATCTAAAAGGTTCTTTTACTCATGTTGATAGAATATAAAGTGTATTGTAGAGGTCAAAAATTTGTAAGGCCTTTTATTTTTTCTTAAATGTATCAGAAATTGATATTATTTTAATATGAAATGTTTCATAAATACAATTGTGTTTAATTTCCTTTCAGAGTTATTATGGTTTAAACTGAAATCTTGGAAAACAAAACATGTAAGCAAATTCCATACACAGAATTCATGAAAAAACTGATAAAAAGGCTAAAATATATTGTTTTAATGTAGAACATTATTATTATTTTCAACAATAAAATTGCTATATTCAAAATATAAATATGCTGACCAAAAAATAGTAAAAAATTACAAGTCATTTTCTTTACCTACTGAAAGATGTTTGATACAATATCCTATGACCAAAAGTGTTTGTACAGTTTTCAATTTTTTTTATTAACTTTTAAAAAAATATTCTTGGATGGCATTTTCAGTGATTTGTCAATTTTTTTTTATTTACATATATCCACCAGATAACTTTCAGAAGAGTATACCTATAGTAGTAACAAGCAAAATCAACAATGCAGCCCAAAACTTGATTACGAGAGCTTATCTACAGTATAAATTTGTAGAAGCAGTCCATAGAATATATACAATATATCTGTATTGTTCAAGGAGTCAGGAATTTTTCATCTGGAAAGGACTCAAAAAGATTTACTTCCTAAAGGATGGTGAGGAAATATTGATAATGAATTGGAAACTTGTGTTGAGTCTGTTCTACTTTAAACAGATACTTGCATTAACATTCAATACAAGTAACAAAACAATACATCTTCAGCATATTAGTAAAAGATAGACACTACTCTATGGGCAGAAAAACTGAAATAGCACAATTTTTTTTATTATTTAATATTTATTTATTTTGGCCTATTAAATGTGTCATTATCTCAGAATGATCATTTCTTTATTATTCTATAGTAAATAAAAATATCTAATTATTAAAAGAATATTTTGTGGTATTCTTTTCTTAATTCTATCTTCTGTTGTTGTCAACTCTGCTCTCTCTTGCCAGACCCTTTCCTTACTTGCCAAGAGCAACATTCATGAAGCCTGCATAAACCCAATATTTTTGGAACATAACATATGGAAACAACTAAGAAAGGTGTGATACAATGGTGTTCTGAAGTTTGTTGGGTTTTTCTAGCCTCTCAGTAAGGTTTTTTATGTTGCCTTGTTGTGCCATGGATTTTAGATCATTTGCTCACAGGATAAAATGGAAGGAAACATCAATGCTTCTCATTTGGGTGTCTTTAGTTTTACTGCTAGAATATAACAATGTCGACGAATGGTTTCATTTGTACAATTAACTTCTATTCTACATACTTATTCAAGGTCCCTGAAGGAGATTTGTTTTACATTAGCAGGGCGTGATGAAGATCATCCTCAGTAATTCTGGCAACTTTAAATGGGCATTGATTTTATTCTTGTAGTAGTTCAATTCGTACAAATATTTGAAGGATGAGCTTGTTGCAATGACAGATGAAGCACATACATGCAAACTTGGAAGACAATCTGATTTAGTTGGGTAGTGGTCATTAATCACTGACCTACAATTTGCTGATAGTATTCTTTATAAAATCGTTTAACACACTGTTCATGCCATAAATACCAGGCCATTCATCAACCTAGCTGGAATTTGGATGAACAGAGAAATGCTGAGTACTATTGGATCTTATTGGATTATAAACTGGTAAACAGTAGGTTAATTCCAAGTTTGTTGGGATTTGAGGGTTTTATTTCTCAAACTTTGTTGTTTTGTTATTCCTTACTGCTTCACAAAGCTGACCAGTGTTTCACGAAAAGGAATGAAAGAGACAAAGAACAGATAGAAGAAGACATGTATCTCATCTTCTCTTCCATATAAGTAAATAAAAAAGATTTGTGGTTTTAAACCATTTATAGGTAAATATATTCTAGTGTTTACTACATAACATGCTTAAGTGTTCCTTGTCCAATTGTTATTAAGGATTATGATAGCAAAATGTTTTACAAATAAGCTAACAATTATTCATTTTTAAATGGGTGCCGAGTACAGTTGTTAGACTGAAAATATTCAAGTAGGATTTAATTCAAATATCAGAACACCAAGTGAATTTTAACAAAGAGCATAAAATAAATGACTAATGCTGTCATTTTGTATATGAAAAAATATGAATACAAAAGTATAAAATGAAAGTTTTAAGATTTTTTATTACAGATATATAATTTAGAAATATTCCTGGTCACTATCTAAAAAAAAAAAAACCCCAAACAAACTACTTTTGTTAGATACCGTATGTGGTGGCATATAAGATACATGGGCATATAAGATGCACCCCAATTTCAGCAGTGAAAATCAAGAAAAAATTAGTAAACCTACATATGGCGTATAAGACGTAGGAGAATTTTCAAAGATATTTTTAGTAAAAAAAAGTGCACCTTATATGCCATCAAAAACGGTAATTATTTTTATAATGTTCCTCATGTAATTGCATATAGTTAGGAATACATTTCCCTTTGAAGCATGCTCTCTAAATTAATTTATATCATATTCTCAAGATTTATCCATGATAATGCCCAAGCACAACTACTAATGAATTAAACTTTCATCAGAAAGTGTATGTCAAGCTATAATTACAAATAAATTCAATACATTTATAAACCAAAATTATATTATTGGTCTTTGCATTCAATAATTCTATGAATTCATACAACTTTGTTGAAAAGAAAGATTTTCATTTACAATAAAAAATTTTAGGCACAAAATATCAAATGTAAAATAAACCAGAAATATTGTAAATATTGAACTGTCTGAATTTGATGCAAGGAAATTATTACTTATTACTTTTTGTAAATGTTACACATGAATGAAATCATCTTTTTAAAACAACAACAAATCAAAAGTATAGAAAATATGTATGATTTAAAATGTAATAATAATATGGAAGAACAATCATCTATAGTTATGCAATAAAGAATGGCATTACAAGCCACTGAAGAAAAAAATCACTTGCAATAAATTCTGAAAGTTACTGAATGGATCAGATAACAGGCTAGAGAGTACACTGGCCAAAATGGTGTGCTGCAAGCAACCTGGGGATGAAGATACAGTTTTCTATCAATCAACAAGTGTGGAAGAAGCCAAATAGTTCTTCCTTAGAAGAAAATAACCAGAATTTTTAACATTTACACATTTTGGAATTTGTAAATTCTGATTTAAAATATGAGTAAAAGAAATGGTTTTCTCGATTTCAGATTCACAGATCCAAACTGTTTTTTTTCTTTTTATAAATTATTACTTCTCTCTGGATTATTTAAAAGCTTTTAAATTTTTTGCTTATGTTTAAAATTTCTGGTAATATTTTAATAATTATGAAATTAATTTAAATGCCTGCATAAACTGAGGGAACATTTTAAAATAATGTCTTAATTTGAAGATGAATGATGATATTTGGCATTAAAAATAAATTGTTTTAAATACATTAATAATTTTATTTTTTAATAAAACATCTCATCAATTAGAAGTACCAATATTTATAGTTTCAAGAGTCACATTTCATAATTGTAGGTAGGTAAAAAAAAAAAAAGTTTCAAATCATGTTTAATTTCAACTGACATATAAAAATAGAATGATTATAGAAAAATACAAATGAATCTGTAAAATTGAGAATATAAATTTAATCTTTTAGAATTAAACTTATGGAAACTTTGTTTTAGTTTGATTCAAAAATTTGTGGGAACATAAATCAAATCAGTTGCAATTAAAGTATTTTTTTCATTTTGGAATCCATTAAGGTGTCCAATAAAATTCCAAATAGGTGCAAGGTCAAGTATATTATATCAATAGTTTAATGATGAAAGATATTAAGTCATATTTTTGAATCATCATCAATGTGATAATTTTAAAAAGTTTTGGAAGCAAAAAAAAATTCAATTTTGTGAGATAAAATTGAACTTTGCATAATTTAAATACAAAATGCTTTATAGTAAAACTGATACTGAATTTATTTGTAAATACAAGAATGTGAATTGAAACAAAATGATTTTAAAAATCAGAAAATTTGAAGAATTTGATTATGCTAGCTATAAAAAGATATTGAAATATAATGAAATGAAAAATTTCCAAAATATTTTAAGTCTTGTATCATCAATGTGATACAACGTTATGACATTGTTTTATTAAACACATTAATAGCCAATGTGTATAACACTAATGCACTGGAGAAAGAGCAGTTGGAAGGTTTAGAAATAAGCAGTTTATGTTATACAGTTGTTCAGCAGTGCAAAGAGAAATATTTTACTCAAAATATATTAATTCAAATTCTGAAAGATAATGCATGATAATGTACTTATAACTTAGCAGATTTGATTAAATTTTACTTATTTAAAAGAAGAATGACCTGAGAAAATGTTAGAGAAATCAAGAATCAAAGATGATAGGAATTACAAAATATTGCATACAGTAAACATTGATTTTAAATACAAATATCACATATAAATAGTTATAATTAATAATGATTAACAAGAATATAATAAAAATTAGTTTTATATTCTTATACTTGTTTAAGTATGAGTTTAAGGAAATAAAATTCTACTTGTATACAATTTATACAAATTTTGTTTATTTCAATAGTTACAGTCAAAATAAAGTCAGATTTTGTTTTCAAAGAGATTTCATGGAAATTAATGTTATTCCTTTAATATTACTGATTTCTGAGCATCAGAAATTTATAGTTGTAGTTTAAAAGAAGGATAAAATGCACAATTGCTGTGACATTTATTTGTGATGCTGCCATGTGTGTATTGAGTTCTAAACTGAAGTTTTTTGTAGAAGAAAAAAAGTAGAATACAGTTAATATGCTATAGGGATGATACTCTAGAGTATTCTTGTATAAGCACTAAATGTGTAATAAATTCAATAAGTTCAATACATTTTCAATAAAGTCAGCATTACTTGGGTTGTGATTTTATATTGCCTATGGAAATATGAACAAATGTAAGTAAAACTTAGATTTTTAACAAAAAAAATAATAAATAAATAAAAGTGGAGGTAAAATTTCATGAAAATGAGTCCTCAGTCTTAGAAATAATGAGCATTCTGTTACTTTTTCATTGACCTAATCTTTAGTCTCCATACCGCCATTAACAATTCTTTTTTTTTGAGGTTAGTTGATTTGAACCTAACCTTTTACCAGCATCACAGATCTTGTTCCAATTGCAAAGAGGATTTATGTTAAAAAAAAAAAAAAAAGAGTAGATGACATTCAAGTTGATTTATGGGCTTAAAGTGTGAACTAAAATATGGATGTCTGGATCAATTTCTTAACAGTCAAGAAACTTAGAATATAAATTATGACAGTTATAAGTAAATTTCATTTGTAAATTAATGTTTGAATTAAGCAATAATACAGGAACTAATTTAAACTTAACCTAAATACAATAATAAAAGAGAAAAATGCTTGGCTTTACACCTATAGATAAGAATATTTAATAAATGATTATTAAAGTTACAGAAATTTAATGAATGAAGTTTTTGAAAAAATAGATATTTACTAAGTTTATTTTATCAAGATAAAATGGCATTAGGAAGATTATGTTGCACCAAACTGCCTTTCAATTTTTTAAAAATCAATGTTTGAAATTCTGTTTTTTTTCATCTGAGCTTGGAGACCAACCTCTGAGAAATAAACAACAATTGGCATTCCCAATTAAGCCAGAAGTATATACAGATACATTTTCAATCAGATGATGCTTAAAGGTAAGCACAACTGAGATTTTACTTGCACAGAATGTAATTTGGATTATATAAAATTGAAATAAAACTTATGTCTCCCTTAATATCTTTTTAATTTTTAAAAAAGATATAATGCCAATGATGCTTGCTATAAAGATCAGAAGTACAACTTAATTGATTTATTCTTAATTACATAAAAAGCAATTTATAAAAGAACAATTAGACCAATTACAAAAATCATTTGTGAATAATGGGACTAGAGATAAAACCTCTCCTATTTCATATGTTATTAAGTCTAATTGGAGAATAGTTTTTGCATAAAGGATTCAATTTAACAAAAACAGCAAAAAAGTTTTAGTAATAAGATTATTATGCAAGATTCATTTTTGTATAAATCATAATATTGAAATATAAAAATGGTAAAATGGACCTTTCAAATATTATTTTGTTAAATATGTAAGACTGAAGTAAGTAATTTTTTAATGCTTTATATTTTTCTTTAAGGGGAATATTTTTAATTTGATAAAAATTTCCTGCACTAAAATTTAAGTATTTGGTGGGGGGAGGGATATTTTTTCATTGTGGCTTGTTTAATACTTCTGCTATATTATGTTTAACTATAGACAAAATATAGAGACTTTAAATGTTTTTTTTAGTCTTTGCAATTCATGATTACCTAATATTTAGGCTCAACCATTGCTAACAATGGTGAAAGAAAAGATGTTTTCAAGACCCCATTGATATATCCAAAATAAACTTAATATTTTTTTGTTTTGAAAAGGAAAGTGTTATACATTATGCAAAGTATCAAATATAAACCAGAAATGAATATTCTTATGACATTTTAAAATCCTAATTTTCATTACATTAGATTTTTAAATGTCTGATAGATTAATTTACATATGTATGCACAAACTCACAATAATATTATCACAGAAGATATTACATGAATAGAAAGGTTTTCAAATCACAAATGCTATACAATAGCAACTGAGATATGTTGACATTTCCTATTACAAATTCAGTTTAAGTCATTATACTTCCCAAGGAGAAATTGATTGTATAAACTGAATTAGTAAAAAAATAATTAGAATTTGAAAAAGAAAATTCAAAAATCTAAATTTTAATAATACTATAGATGATCCAAATTTGTGATTTATATTTACAAAAACAAATCTATGATAAATAAAATATTTATAAAATTCACTACTGGATCATCAATATTTTTATTAATTTTTTCTTTTTTTAGATAAAAAAATATTGACTAAAAATAGCAGAAAGAAATTCACAAGGCCCCTAAATAAAGGCCAATGGTACTATATATATATATATATATATATATATATATATATAGCAAATATATAAAAATATATTTTTTCTTTAAATTGGTAATATCAGAACAAGTTAATCATCTATTTTATTCATGTTAATTTGATTAAAAGAAATCAGACCTTAAAAGAATATAGGAAGTAACATGCAATGAATATAGCTAATATGCATTCAATCATGTGTTTTTGAACTATGAATTCCTTGACCATTTCTAGAACAAGGATGGATGGGTGATGGGGCTTCATTATGAAAGAAAAGAATAATGGAAACTGTAGAAAACCCAAGTAGTACAAATAATAGTTTACACAAACGATCACCTTTCTTATTGAACTCACTTGGGAAGATTTCAAAGAATGTCACATACAAAAATGTTCCACATGCAATTCCTTGAAGCAGTCCTTGTGTCAAGCTGGAATATGTTGAATCCCAGAAGTCAACAATGAGAAGTCCAATACCAATGCCAATAGGAGCAGTTACAGAGAAAAACAACACAGATCTAATGATATTACCATAAGTGAGTTTACTGCGAATTAAGTTGGCACCAAGACTCATGCTCAAGACACATTTATGTAACACTAGTGCTATTGTGATGGTCAGTATACTGCTGGTCTTGCGTTCTAGACCAACAGCCAAGCCTTCAAAGACAGAATGTAAAGATAATGCTAAGAGAAGTAGCAAAGAGCGCAAAACAGACTGAGAGTGCTCACTTGTGTTCCATCCATGTTGATGTGTGTACCCACCTTCTTCAGTGGTAACTAGTGATTCTTTTTCACTATCCGAGTCATTTATAGAGTTAACCGAACTACCAACTGCAGAAATGCGTTGGTTCACTCTTACAATATCATCCTCAATTCCACTGATTGTTAAATCACTTTTGAAAGAAATGGCATCACTATCAATACACTTCTCCTGTCTGTCAGCTAACAGGGGTCTTTTCACTGATTTATGGCTAAAGTTTTTTTCTTTGCTGGACAGAACAATCTGTTCAATAATCAAAATGACAAAAAGGCCGAAACTCATGACAAACTCAGGCACAGGAAAGCTTGTTTGGATATTCATGACAATCAAGACATCAGAGAGTTTCTCTTGCACATCAGGGAACAAATCAAGGAGGCATGTGGCTAAGAAGACACCGGCTGAAAAACAGCTGAGGCAACTGAAAATAAACTTGTATCTGGAATATTAAAAAGAAAAAAAATGTGATAAAGTATATTACAACTTTACAACAGAAATAGGCAAGTATTGTATACTGGATAGTTATTGATAATTATTTAAAACATTATTTATAATTTGATTATATAAATCAAAGTTTGCACAATAAAATTGTCATTAAATTAAGCAACTGATATTGATAAAATTTTCAGGATATATTTATGATAAACCAAGTTAATTCGGCTTATCTGTTTTTATTACATATATTTACAATAACTTAACTGCCCACCTAGCTACAAAGATACCACATTAATGGAGTTTTTTTTTAATTTTCTTTAGATATTAATCAAATAGAAAATTTATGTTAAAATACATGAATCCCAAAAACTGATCATAAAGAAGAACTTTGGAAAGCATTAAAAACAGCTACAAGTAATGTTAAAGTTGAAACAGTAATAAAGTCAATAAAATCAATGAATGAAAGTCTGATGAAGGTTATAGAACAATAAAGAACCCATATTAAGATGTAAAATAATAAATTTATTCAGATATATGGAATATTGTGTTAATATGTTTCTGTTGCCTATGTCACAATTTTTTTTTTTTATGTAATTTTTTTGCATAATAAAAACTAACACAACTAAGAGAAGTTATTATCAACATTTCCAACAAGGATAGATATTATAAGCAGAAACTCAAGTGAGAGACTGTTCATATTAGGATTACATCAATCAGTTTTCATACTTGGTCATCCTTGTTTATCACACATATTTCATCCATAACTTAAGAATCATCAATTACCTCAGATATAGAACAAATTTAAATAATATAATCTATGATAATAGTTTTCATTATTTTTTTCAATCTTTATTGAAAGTAATTAAATTACCAATTATCAACAGATTAATTAGTGCAACTCTACTTCATGTAAACATGTCCTGAAAATTTTATCAACATTTTGTTGATTTCTTGCTGTGACAAGCAATGACATGCATAATAAAATCTGAAGAAGTGAAAAGTTAGTGATAAAACCGAGAGATAGAAAAAAAGGATTCAGCAAAATTCTTGTGGTTTCACAAATAAATGCAGTTTTAAGCTTCATTATATCACCATTAAAATTCCACAAAAGGGGCTAATGTAAATAAACCATTTTAAAATCTCTTAAACAAATAAGACATTTTTAATAAAAAATAGCCGAGATATAAAATAGTATATACATTTTAAATGCATCTAAATTAAAGCTAAAGTATTGTAATAAATAATTCACAAAAATTAAAATACAATTATTTACTCTGCAAATATTATTCACAAAAACAATATATACAGGTTTTAATGGTTAGAAAGTAGAAGAAATAAACATTGTAAAAGGTTAAGAAAATTATCTAATGAGGTCAAAAAGTTTAATCAAAACAATTAATATCATTCATTCTGATATTCAAGTAATATTTTTAAACTAAAAAACCTAAAAAACAAAAAAAAAATAAGTGTAACAGTTTTAAGATAATGTTGCATAAAATCCACTTTTTGTATCTGTATTTATAAAAAGGAATTAAAAATTAAAAAAAAAAAAACCCCAAAGTATGGATTATTATACACTGAAGAGACAAACTTTATGAAAAGCAAATGTTTCATAAATATAATTAACTTAATCTGTTTATCTTAAAACCTAGGTATAATTGTTTTTCAAATTCTAGCAAACTGCTTTTAAATCCCAGTAAAATTAAATCTCTCTGAGAAATAAAGTTTTGTGATCATTTGAATCTTGAATATAAATATTCATGACTAGAAAAGTTACCTTTAAAAAGATTTATATGAACAATCAAATTTATAGTAGGTCAAGCCATAATTATTTTCCCTTACTTTTATTTAATAGGCAGCTGTTAATCAAATAAAAGTAACAAATATTTATATGAAATAACTATTAGACTGGCAAAATCATAAAAACTACTACTTTTATATGATAAAAGGACACGAGTAATCATGTTTCTCCACAATTTCATGTCTTTTATTTCTCTAAGTAACTTTTGACAAATTACCATCCCCGTTTTATTTTGCCATTCATTCACAAAAACCTGTTGTTCGGAAGGGGTACTTGTTCATTCCCCTTGGTTCTCTTGCCTTGAATATGTCCAGTGAATGTTAAATTCTCCAGGCCCTCTTGCTTCATTGTGTTCCCAAAATGTCAGCTGTCTCTTTCTGATTGTAAGTATCAGTTTCATTGTTTTTTCTATCTTCCTCAAAACTTCCATGTTTGTTACATGCTCTGTCCATGGTATTCTTAGTATTTGTTGATAGAATCACAATTCTGTTGTTGTTCATTTATGAGGAGATTGTCCAGCATTCACTGCCATATTGGAAATTAGATATTACACAGTAGTTCAGCACTCTTTTTGTTGTTTCTAAGGATATTTTCCTATCTTTCATTACTTTGTTTAGTTTCTGAAAGGCATTTCTGCTATTTCTATGTGCCCTTGAAGTTCTGTGTCACATTTTCCATAATCTATTACAATACTACATGGGTAGTTAAATTTATGTACTTATATGATTGTAATGCCTCTAATACATATTTCACACCTTCTTTTGTTGATAACCATGCATTGTCTTCTTACAATTAATAATCCTTTCTCTTTGCTTTCCTTTACTACTTTGGCTAAAAAGATGGAAATGAAATGAAAAGTGAAATGATGACATATTGCCCCTATAACCGACAACCTTTGTGCATAGTTATTTCACTCCTGCATATGAAATATGGTTGGAAGGCATCCTTACTAGCTATATCTGGCCATCCTAACTGAACCAAAGTCAATTCTTAGGACATCACTAAGTTACAATCATTTAATCTTTTTATGATACTTGCATTTGTTAGTGATGATTTGAGTAGAATGACCTGTCAGAGTATTTCTCCAGGAATTGGGACAGGTGTGGAATGGTGTTTCAGTGGTACCCTGCTAAGGACATCAGTATTGGACATGTCACATCTTTTCCTGTACTGCAAAGTATATTCATATGCTGACAACATCAGATCCTATCTCTGAATTCATCCTCATGCTAATGATCATATTGTCTTTGTTTTCTCAAATAGTCCTAACAATGGTTCACAAACTGTTACGATGGTGAAAAGTCAACCATACAGTATATGATGGAATTTCTTCACACCATAAACTGCTGTAAAGCTTTTTTTTTATCAATTTGAGAATATTTTTTCCCTGCAGCAGTTAAGGTGAATGAAGCATATGCAATCGGTTTCTCCACTTTCTATAATGTGTGATATTGAATAAATGCCATGTGGTGATGTGTCACATGCCAGAACTATTTCTTTAGTATTGTTACAGTGTAGATGATATCAGGGGCTCCTTTGATTTGCAGAATACCTGTCCTCAGGCTTCATTTTTAGTTAACAGTTTGTTTAAGGATGCAAGTATAGTTGACAGCCATGATAGGAATTTATGGTAATAACTTATTATGCCTAAATATAACTTCAACTGGCTGATACTTTCCGGTCTTGGTACTTAATATATTGTTTATATGTTAGCTTTCTGCAGTAACCTTCTGTCCACAGTACATAACCTTTGTGGCCATGCAAACATATAATTTTTTAAGCTGAAGCCTGCACTGAAAAGTTGCTTCAATATTACTTTCAATGTTCTTAGATTTTCTGCATCATTCTTGACATTGACTAGAATATCATCAAGTCTAACAATCACATATGCAATATCAGCAACAAATTTCCAATCGCATGCTGAAAAATACCAGGGATCATAGGGAAACCTGGTGTACCTTAATAGTCCTTTAGCTGTATTGTTGTATATTTATGACTCACCTCATCTACCAGCAACTGCTGATAGTGTAACTTAAATCCAGTTTTTTAAATTTCTGGCTTCCTCTGATTTTAGACAGCAAACCATGTTTGGGTGATTGGGTAGTTGTCAAGCTTTGAAGCGTGATCCACTGTGACTTTGTAGTCTCAGCATGTTTGAATGCTTCCATCAGTCTTTACACTAGGGACAATGTATCACTGCAACTGACTGCATGAAGCTGTTCAATTTCCCTGACCACTGGTTCTTGTAGTGCATAGGTTAATGGCTTGTCCACTTCTTCATGGAAAACATCAGGGTATTGGTTTATCCTTTCCTTTTTCCAGGTAGAACATTTGGTTCAAGTCTATTTTGAAGACATTCAACCAGTTTCTTCCTAGAAAATTAGGACCTTTTATTAGCACTACAAGGTAGTGGTTCTGACTGAGTTATAATAATGCATGAAATGTTATTTAGTAACTTGAGTAATTGAGAGAGTTAAAAATTCTAAGTGGGAAATAAATATGGAAGATTAGTTTACCAGCATGGAACCTGATGAAAGAAAGTTCTGTTTAGAATTATTAGCCACAAACTATAAAATGCTTACGAGGAAGGCATCAGTAGGATTTGAACCCAAAATAAACCTAGTAAGATTCAGTTTTCGCTATCCCATTTCATGACTCCAATAAAGTTGTGGTGACAAGATTAATGTGTTAACCAAAATTTTACTGGGTCTGGGAACTGTTTATTTAGTGTTCTATTCTATCAATTTACATTAATTCTTACCAAAATGTCTAAGCCCAAAATCTGGTTGAAATTACTTTTGGAAGGGCCATATCTGCTTGAAGATACTTTTGGATATAGTCATGTGGTTTCCTAACAAGAAAGCCTTTGTGAGAAGATAACATCCATCAATATCATTCCTCTGGACAAATGTCTATATAAGTCATAGTCCATAGTATTTTTCAATGCGACCAGCAATGAGTGTCTCTCTACAAGCTGAAGGAATCTTCAACACACCGACATAAGCTTCTACTCTGCTTTTAACTTTCTCAGTGCCTCAAGAATCTTAGTAGAAATCAACCAGAGTAATCTTTGACAGCCTATGGTATTAAAGTGTTGATAGTTTTTACAACAGCATTTATTTTTAGTGGGTTTTCTTTTTGCCTTTTGGGAAAGTCTCCAGATCAACAAAACCATGGCCTACTGGAAGGGGTTTTTTGATAATCACATTCTAGTGGGTACACAACATTAAACCAATAGACAACTGTATCCAAAGACCAGCAACAACTGACTGTACCTCCAGGGTTATTTTATTCTGATTTATTGGTAGGGCAATCTGGTAGTAACTTAGAACATGGTGTAACTTTTTGGTCATTCTGCATTAGGTTCTGTGTCTGTTGATACCTGATGGTGTGTAAGCTTACCTAGACCAGTTTGATTTGGTTGCCTACTGTGACAGCAACACATCAGGTGTCTTATCTTGAAACAACAATGATATTTTGTCTTTTTCTGGCTTGTGGTTTTCCCTACAAAGATAGTATTTGTTATTTGTTTTTGCCTGTTGCTTTTTCTCATGGTTGTTCTCCACACTACAATTAGTGTTCAACACTTCTTCCATTCCTCCATCTGGTTGGTTTTGGCCTTCTAAATCAAAAACATATCAGTGAGTGGCCACCATCCCATGTGCTATTTCAAAGGATCTCTTAAAAGTCAAATCACTTCTGGACAATAAGTTTTGTAGGATACTTTCACCATTTATTCCTGTGTGCAATTCTATCCTGCATCTTCATCTCCAGGTTCACCACAAAATTGTAGTTCTTTGAAAAATGTTTGTTTTCTAATGCATGTGCACAACTTGTAACAGTTTTGGTTGAAAGTATTATTTTAAAACAACTATTTCTGGATAATTTTTGTCAATCGGACTATTTGGAGCTAATATACTGAGAATGAGACTCTAGATTATACCACCTATAATCCTCAGAAATATTGCTTTTCTTCTTCTCATATCCTCTATGGCATTTGCCATAAAGAAGATTTCCAATCTCTTCATGTATTGACACAACTCCTCGGACCTTGTATATTCCTTCATTTCTCTAGATGAAGCTATTTTACACCTACTTCAGTGAGGAAAATACTTTAAAACATAAAAAAGATGTTGATATTCTGAATCTTACTCATTACATAAAAATAGTTTTAACAATTTTTCCTTACTTGTTTTCTACTTTCATACTTTGTTTTCTCTAAGCATTTATTCCAGGAACATGCATGTACCTCAGGGATGATAAGAATTCATTCTTTTTTTTCATTACTACTTGCTATAATTAGTTATTAATACAGACACTGTAGATAGGGTTAAAATAAAATAAAGTTTATTCAACATGGTGTCTTCTTATCTCAACAACACAAACAGGGATATAACTTTTACTGGCTAGGGAATGGGTTTGTAGATGGTACACATATTCTATAGGTAATATATAACAATTTTTATGCCTGTTTGCTGTCTATGTTTTGTACTATTTCTATACCTGCACACTTTTTTTTGAGCCATTTTTCATTTACTTTCTGCCATCAAAACTATCACATCATATTGAAGGCACATCAAAGACTCTGGTTATATTCTTGTGGGGCTGTAATGACTTATGAGATGAATGTCTTCCAAAATGAACATTGTACATATTCAAGTATTTTCATTAAAGTTTTTTGATTGGTGAGTGGAATCTAACATTAATTTGCACATAAGTTTATTTATATTTTCAGATGTATTTTTGGTTTATCAAGTAAGTCTCCTTGCTCAGGTAAAAAAATTCAATATATTGTAAGAAATTGAAAACTTTCCATTTGTAAAACTGCTAACTGGAATCTGAATATACTTTGACCTAAAATAAGATGTGAACTACTATATAAATTTCTGAAAGTATAAATGTCTTTACAGAAAACACACACTGTATAAATATGTGCATAAATCTAACAAAATACAGCACCTCCACTTTCAAATATGTTTTGATCTATATACTTTAAATCTATTATTATTTCATTAAATTACACAGTGAAAGAGAGAGCTTGAGAAATTCATTGAAAAAAAAAAAAAATTGGTCTGAAGATTTTCAAATTAGTGATTACAAAATATAAAAATTTATGTGTCATTTTAAAAAGTTGCTTAAAGTTCAGACTATATTAAGTATAAATTGTTTCCCTTTACAAGACACTTGCACACTTGTGTGTATGTATGCATTTGGTTATGATTATTATTGGCAAGATTACAGACACAGTAGATGAAATCTACAATAGTGGTGATACACTGGAAGACCTAAGTACATCAATTTTCATAGCATTGTCTAAGAAGCTAGATGCTTAATGAATAAGAATTCCATCAGCCTAATGAGCCATATAACAAAACTTATCACCCAAATTCTGATGAACAGAGAGTGAAGCAAAATCAAACTGGAAATAGGACAAGAACGGTGTGGGATTGTTAAAGACACTGGGACAAGGAATGTAATATTTATGCTCAGAAAGAGCGATACAAATGTAGAAAGATGTGTTTTATAGATTATGCAACAGTGCCTGATGTCGCAAAGATCTGTTAAACTACTAGGGAACTCTGACAAATTTGGGAAATATGTTAAAATAATCCAGAGCTTATATTAGCAGCAAACTACCTGCATATTGATAGAAAATGAAAATCAATAAATATACAAAATCAGAAAGGGGTGTAAGACAAGGATGTGTCTTCTCTCCAGACAGTGAGGTGAATCAGAAATAGAAGTGCTACAAGGATTCCTTATTGGTGGCTGCAATCTTAACAATATAAGAAATGCAGATGAAACAGTGTTGATAGCAAGCATAGAAAGGGAACTTCAAGAACTCCTACAGAAGCTAGTTATGTAAGAAAAGACTAAACATCAACTGTAAGAAGACAGAATACATGGTTGTTAGCAAAAGGAACAGCCTTAAAGAAAATTGCAAATTGGAGATACCTAAATCAAACAAGTACAACAATTTGGGAAGTATTTTAACAGAGAATGGAAAGTGTGACATTTAAATCTGAACTATTACGTAATATCACTTGTCCTATATAACAGTGAATACTGGACAATCTCCTCAGATGTAAGAGAGACTTGAAGCAACAGAAATGTGGTTCTACAGAAGGATGCTGAGAATACCATGTATCGAGCATGTGAGCAATGACAAAGTTTTAGAGAAAATAGAAACAAAAAGGACAATTATCAGGAAGAAGCAGTTGAAATTTCTAGGGCACATAATGAGGAAAGAGGGCTTGGAAAATTTTATACTTACAGGACAGATTGAAGGCAAGAGGAACAGAAGAAAACAACACATATCTTACCTAGTGAGCTTGAATAAATGGATGGCGGAGCAAGGTTTAGGTGAGATAACAAAGAGACAAAATTTATAAGAGCTACAAAGAACAGGAAATTGATCAGTCATGATCGCCAACGTCCTGAAGGGACTCGGCACATAAAAGATTACCGTATGCAACGTTCATGAGTATGGTGTGCATATTTAAAAAAAATAAAGGCAGATTATCTCCAGTTCTTGCATAATTTTTCTATTTTTAATTCAATTTCCTTGCGAATTTGAATTTAATGAGCCTTATTAAGAAATGGTCTGTACTTTTTTGTAAAACTAAAGAATACAAAACAAACCATTTCTTACATTTCAAAAAGATAATTATATTAATATTCTGTAATATATATTTTTGTATCAATTTAAGTAGGTGATTTTTAAAGTTTAATATTTTTGTTCGGGTGCATTTTTAGCGATAAAAAAGCCGATCATATTCTTATTGATTATAAAGTTTAGCGACATTAAAGTAAACGAGATGCAATTTTTATTCCTTTTTTAAAAAGTTTTCTTTTTGTGCTTTCAATTTTTGCACTGATAATTCAACAAAATTTGATTATTTCTCACAAAAAATTCATTTTTTTTTTTTTGCAATTGGTCTCCTTTTACTTACTGCTATTATCCAAAATTAATTCTTCTTAAAAATTTAAATCAGTTATCCGTATTTACTTAAACAGTTAAAAATTTTAAACATTTAAGTAAACATTTAAGTAAAAACTGTATGAAAAGCCTTGTAAAAAAGTAAAAAGCAATCAAATAAGAACTTAAAAGACTTAAACAAAGAATTGTAGTTTCCTCTCATGTTGATATTTTGATTGAGGAACTTTTTACTTACAATAAAAATATTATTAAAAAATTATCAAATAATAATCAAAAACATTATTTTTAGTTAGTTTTTATTTCTCTTAAAACAAATTTAGGTTTCATTTTTAAATTGTAACATTTATTTGAACATAACTATGAAGATGGAAATCTAAAAATTAAGTTACCCTGTTACCGTTACGAAGTAAAAATTGTTTCAAGCATTTTTGAGTCATCTATTTATTATCATTTTTTTAAAATTTCCAATATTCTTTCAATTGTTAAAATTTTAAAAAAGTGTGTAAAGCAACATTCTGCCAATGTGTCCATCGTTCGACAATAATAATAAAGGTAAAAAAATATGCTTGGAGTTGTTCAATATTCGATTTAAACTAGTTTTATTTCCTCTCCTTACACAAAAAAAGTTATTTGGATTTATTTAGTTTTGCTTTGGATGAAGGAAGTTTTTGTTCAATTGTACAACAAAGAAAAAAATAAGAGAGAAAAAGAAAACAGTTTCATTTCAATGAAGCTCATGAAAAGAAATAAATAGGAACTTACCTGCGTTTTTTGGCTGTCGATTGGGATAAACTGTTGTTTCTACGTTTTAGAGAATTGGCTAATTTGACGGGTAGAAGACCACAAAACAATGTCAGAATACATAACCCAACTATTACGATTCCTTTTACAACTTCAGCTTTCATTGTCTTTTTAAAGTAAAAACAAATAGATAGGCTAAAATTGATTTTAACAACAGTAAGATGTTAAAACAGTAAGAGGCAAAAAAACACAAAAAAACACTCGATGAGTAGAATACACACAGTCACAAGATCGGCGACCTCTCTTCCTCTTTCAAATAAACAAAATCGAAATTAAAGCGAAACACTACTAGTCGGTGCTACATAAAAAGTACTGTAAACTTTGTCATTTCAAAACTAACTGGATTACTAATGTACCTTTGCTTCACACACTTTTCTTTCTATAAGCTGTACAATTATTTACTATCTTAATAACATAGTAAATCATTACAACTTAAAAGTTTAAATGCTTGGCAAAGAAAGACTTATAGACTTTTTTCGTGTTGTACATCATCAACGCTAAGATGACCTGCTGCTGGTTAAAACTTGAAAAGGTCACGTGGAAGAGAGATAAGGGAGGTCACTCTCAATTGCTTTTAAAATAAATTCATGCGATTTGACTTAACTTTTCCAATGTTTTTCAGTCCCAAGCCAGAATGGTTATATATTGATGATACAATCAGATGTTTAACAAATTAGAAATAAAAGTGTTTGTCTTCCGAAATTGATCTATGTTTACTGCAAGTATGTGTGTATCGAATTTTACAAATACAATAAAAACTAAAAGTAAAATAAAACGATAAAAGCGATTTTAAAAAATAACAGATAAATGATGCATTTAAATCAAGCCTCATTATTGTGTCAGAACTATTTTTATTAAATTAAATAATTATTCCAAACATGACTGCAACAAAGTAACTGGATAAATTACTATTAACATTATTTCTTGTATACAGTATGTGTGCATTTTCATTAGTTTTTTAAGTTGTGGAGGTCTTAATTTTTAAGTGACCTTGTTTAAAATTCCACACATTGAAAAATTAAAAATGAACAACAAGATTTTATAAAATATAACAAAACTTTTTTTTTATCCTGAAGTTTTACAACAAAACTTTAAATTTTGTCCATGATAAAGTTCTTGTGTTTGTGTAATTATTTTTTTTAAACGGGAAATGCATTTTTGTGAAGGGAAAAGACAATGTGTCTGAACAGGAAATAAAAGTTACTTATTTTTTTTGGTGAATAACTAAAAATCCAATGAGTTGATTTATATGGATATGCAGTAGTGAACATATGAAAAGCAGGAAATTAATTTCTTTTCTTCCACCTTTCTTTTGACATATATCTTTTATGTATATTTTGTGTGGTTACAGTTGTAGGACTATGCATGACTAAAAAAAAAAGAAGAAAATTGGATTTTTAAGTGTGTTAATTGAAAGGTATTAAGATTTAAATAAATTTATTATGAATTTAAAAAAATAAAAAGATGGTAATTTAATATAACTATAAGTTTTAATGTGTAAATTTTATCTCTTTATGAGAATTTTTAGCTGACTAGTTTCTACTTTAAGTTGGTTTCTTCTTAGTTGGAATATCATATTTCCTTTATAATATTTAATAAAAATAAGATTTATTTATTTTTAACGATGTGTCTGTTATAATCTAAGAACATAAAATTCGTTTTATAAAATTTACATTAATTTTTATATTCATGATGCACATATAATAATCAGTACAAAGTCTTCATAGTCATGAGAAAAATCAATTTATTACTGTTATGACCTGATTATCAGACAGACATCTGTCTGGTTGATTTCCATTCAGTAACAGTCACACAGTCACAGTTATACATACAGATAACAGGCACCTGATCAGGTGTGATTTTTAAAAAAGACTGTCAAATCTTGTACAATAATAAAAATGTTAGTTCACTCTTAACCATTGAAGTGTGTTGTTTTTTCATGCTCTTGACATCACTAGAACCATGATAAAGATTTTATAAAATGAAGCTTCATAAAACCAATGAGATGCTGAAGAAATGAAAAAAAAAATTGAATCATAAATGATAGATGTATAATCACAAGAAGACACAGGACCAAAAAAGATAAGTAAATATTATTTATTATATATACAATTTTATTTTAATTTGTATTACATGCTTATTGTTAGATTTATGTTGGTGCCAATGTCATAGTTAATATTTTTTTCTACCTTTAAGACTTTTTTGCTCTTTGAAAAAAAACAAACAAAACAAATGTTGCCACTCTAAACAAAAAAAAAGTGCAATCATGTTGTATATTACTCCATTCAATACAAACTCAGATAGATTTAATATCAGATACTGTTAAAAAGATTTATAGTCAAGTCAAATTTCATACATTGAGTATTTTGAATGTCACAAACAGAAAAATGCAAGACTCTTACTCTGGTGTAAAATTTTTAAAATTTATTACAATGACAAAATATTTTTCACAATATACAAATAGTACAAAATACAGTAATATAGGCCTTGCAGAAAATTTCCTTCATGAACTTCAAATTATCATGGCACAATTCAAAGTTAAAATTCAAAGGTGGGTGTTGAAGGGGAGTGAGAAAAGGTTGACTTATCTTGATGAAGCTGCTTTTCTGGAATCCTTTTGATGATTATTGAGATTTTTGGAACAGGCGTCCTTATGTTTGAGATAAACTTACATGGTTTTATTTCTATAAGAATTTAAAAGATTCCTCTATATTCTCCATAAAGTGTTTTAATGGACTTCATCTTTTATCATTTGAGGTTATAATATGGTCTATTTATTTTTACAAACTGCAGCAATGCCTAATGACAGTTTTTTGCCTGAGTTGCCTAATCCTTTCCTTGCAGCAACATAAATTGGACTACCTCTTTCTGGTCTATACATTTTTGCTTGTGCAGTTAAAATTTTCCTTCTTATATAGTAAAAACATGGATAAAAATTGACTTGTAAGCCAGTTCCTTAGGGGTCTATACTTTTTATCCCCATTGTTTAAAAAATTGAGTCAGAATTTAATCAAATTGTGTCTGTTTTCAATACAAATTTGGCATTTTCTTGAAAACATCAAAGCCTGAGCTTCTGTAAAATTTTGCCATGGACATTTTAAACTGTCTGGTTTGGTATTTTTAATGACATCAAATTTAAGCAGTTTCTTTGAAAAAGAAACTGCATTAGTAAATTTCTAATTTTTTAAATTAGCTTTTAATACAGTTTTATATTATCTTTTTACTAGAAATAGTTTCTATTTTAATTTTTACATAGTTTCAACATTTTAATTATTTTTTTTATTATGCAATTTTAATATTATCATTTTTATTAAAAATAATTTTAATATTATTTGAGAAATTGGCTTGAGGAATTTGAAGAGGACATACAGTTACAGAAAGTCATGGAAGATTCTGACAAAGTAACTTGTCTGAAAGAGACAATGGCAGAGAGATACAATTTACTTGACATAGAATAGAAATATGACAGAATATGATAAGGTGAAGAGAAAACAAAACAGGCACTTAGAAAGAAAAAACAAGCAACATGTCAGATGTATCAAAATGAGAATAGATAAAAGATCAATTGAAACAATATCATATGAATTTGAAAAGAAAGAAAGTACACATTTTGGACACCTATTCATATATCAGATGGATTAAATTAAAAAAGTTGAACCTGTACTTAACTGAAAAGCACCAGAATCAAAAGAGGAAGTGAGAAGTTTTCTCAGAATGACTGGATATCCTGACAATTTTATAGAGAATTAAGCAACAATAAGCACACCCCTAAGGAAATTGATTCAAAACAAAATAAAACTTGAATGGAGCAGAAACGAGAAAGAAGCATTCAAGAAACTCAAATTAGCTATATCAAATTGCAAAACCATGGCATATTTTGATCCCAAAACAACAATCATACTATGGACAGAAGCTAGTATCCATGAATGAGTAAATGCTGCATTATTTCAGAAAAGAACAAAAGGAATGACAACAGCCAATAAACTTAATTAGTAGAATCTTAACAGACACAGAAAAGCAATATGGTCATACAGAGAAAGACACAATAGCTGTGGAATGGGCATTAGCTAAACTCAGAAACTACCTCATAGGTGCACCAAAATTCACATTCTTAACATAAAACCTTGATAGCAATGTTCAATAAAGTGACAACCAAATTACCACCATATATATAAAAATAGATTATGGAAACAACAGATTTAGATTTCAAACTGAAATAAAAAAACAAAGAAAAAATGAATTAGATCCACTAGACTATATATCAAGACACCCAATTGTAGAATATAAGCAAGATGACACAGAACTAATAAACCATTTTACACACAAAGAAAACTCTGAAACCTGAGACAGAATCAGAGAAGTGACAAAGAAGGATACAACACTAAGAAAACCAGTATCACATGTCATCAACAAGCATTGGATAAAACAGAGAAAGATCAAGAGATACAACCATGCATATACATAAAAACAGAAATTAGTATAATTGATGGAATCATATACAGAGGGAACAAGATTATTATTCCAAACTCATTGCAGATGAAAAGAGTTAAGATAGGAGATTACCTAGGACACATGGGAAAAACAAAAACCAAACAGCAACTCAGAGAAAAGTATTGGTTTCCCAATATGAAATTATGATAGACAGATCAATGTTACAAATGTAAAGTAGTATTTCGAGAACACAGACTAGAACCAAATAAACCTAATACTATTCTAAATAAAAGCTGGGAAAATGTTAACTTAAATTTTGGAGGATCATATCCAAATGGACATTATAACTTAGTTATAGTAGATCAGAGATTAAGATACCCAGTAGTGGAAGAAGTAAACAGTACACCATTTAAAGAAACAAGGTCTAAACTGAAGGAAATATCCTTGATATATGGAACCCCAAGAAAAATGTAGACAGATAATGGACTGTAGTGACAGAGAAATGAATAAATAAAAATAAAAAAAGAAGACCAAAATTTTACCATCTCTGAAAAATAGATAGATAATCAAAATCACCAGCCCACAAAGCCATGTTTTGACCAACTAATCAGGAGGCTTTCACAATCAAGATATAAAAAACACGAAATAAACAAATAACAAGGAGACCAAAATTTCATCATCTCTAAAAATAGATGTATATTTAAAATTATCAGACCACAAAGCCATAATTTGACCAACCAATCAGAAAGCTTTCACAACCAGGATATAAGGCCACAAGCCAATGAGAAGCAGAGTGGTCTTTTCAAAACAGATCTATAGATGTGTATATAACCAGATGGAAAAATACCCAAAACCAGTTTCGATAAATAAATTTTGTCTATTCTCCAATGCTGTGGTCATTGTAACATACCCAGAGACGAAATACAAAATGTGTGTAACCAGCTGGCCACTTTAGATGGCAAATACATTCTGATACATTGAAAACGTGTACTGTTTTCTTTCCTTCTTAAGCAGCCTTCTGCTACAATTGAAAATAAACATACCTTCCTTCGCCCACATTGTCAAGCAGGCGGCTACTTAATTTGGATATATACATTTATAAACATATAATTACATTTTCTCCTTCATTCTCTCCTATATACGTCCATAGATTTTCCATAGGATCACCATTTCAAGCATGAGAATTTTTTTTTTTTTAAGCGTATCACCCCAAACAAGGCCGGTGGCCACTATCACGCATGGGGTTACAGAAGGGTTGGAGGAAGAGCAGATAGGAGTGGTAAAGGAAGGGATGTGGAGAAAGAGAAGGACGGAGGGTCGATCAAGGCAGGGGGGGTTACGGAAGATATAGAGCGATAGCAGATAGGAATGAAAGATGTCAGGAAGTGGAGAAGGGAAGTGGATAGATCAAGGCAATTGGAGATGACGATTGACGCTACACTTAAACCGTTGGAGATTGTATTTGTCAGGGAAACAGTAATAGGCAAGGGAGTTCCATAGGCGAGATGTGCGAGACATGAAGCTATTGGAGTAGAAAAGACGTCTACATCTAACAGTTTCAACGGTGAAGGGGTGGGAACGGGATGCCAGCCTCGTAGGACGCTTAAATTCACGAGGCTTAGGGACAAGCGAAAGCAACTCCTCGGAGCAATTACCGTGGAAGTACTTGTAGAAAAGGCAGAGCGATGCAACATCGCGTCTGTGAGAGAGCGACTGCAGACGAGATGACAGATCAGGGCCAATCACATTGCATATCCGTCTCTGGATCTTATCAAGAACCCTGAGGCAACACGCAGGGGCCCCAGACCATAAATGGCAGCAATACTCCATGCAAGGTCGAATGGTAGACTTATAGACTTGGAGGATCGATTCCGGGGAGAAGAATTTCCTGGCTCGGCACAGGGAACCAACTTTTCTTGCGGTGGATGATGCAATTGACAATATTTGTTCCATCTCAGATCAGCGGCCAGCGTGAGACCGAGCAGCCGCAGAGAGGAGCTCTCGAGAAGTTGGTCCTCAGACATTCTGATGGGATGCAGGGATGGGTCCTTGTGGTGGTTAATGGAGAGCAGTTTTGTTTTAGAGGCATTAAAGTTGACCATCCATTTCTCTCCCCAGTCCACAACCGATTGGAGGTCCTTTTCAATTTGAGCTGCCAGGTTAATTTTGTCCGCCTCAGTAGATTTGTGCTTGAGGCAGGAGTAAATAGTAGTGTCGTCAGCGTAGATACCGACTTGGGAGTCTATGGCGTCTGGAAGGTCGTTTATAAATATGAGGAACAGAGTAGGGCCAAGGATGGAGCCTTGAGGAACACCAGCGGTAGTGGGATAGGAGTTGGAGAAGAATCCACTGAGAACAACCTTCAAATCCCGGTTTGATAGGAACGATTGAATTAGGTCAAACAATCGACCTGTGATACCATAACCCCGGGGCTTGCGAAGGAGGCCGGCATGCCAAACCCTATCGAATGCTTTGGAGATGTCAAGGGCCACGACACGGGCTTCGCCGTTACTATGGATAGCTTGGTAGACAAATTCAGTGATGGCCGTAAGCACATTGGCAGTAGACCGGGCAAAGCGGAAACCATACTGCTTGTCTGAGAGCAGATCGTGGGATATCAGGTGAGTAATCACTTCGGTGTTGATAATGGCCTCGAAGACTTTGCCGAAGATGGGAAGGAGACTGATAGGACGGTAATTAGAAGGGTTGGAGGGGTCGCCAGAGTTCTTAAAGACAGGAACAATGGTAGAGGACTTCCAGCAGTCAGGAAAACAGGAGTCCTTGAGGCAGCGGTTGTACAATTTGGAGAGGGCAGGTGCCAGTTCAGGTGCGCATTTCTTCAGGACAATGGCTGGTATTCCGTCACCGCCGGTAGCCTTGTGGAGATCTAAGTTAGAAATAATGCCCAGTACCGACGACGGGGTTATGTGCAAGCCGTCCAGTAGGGCCTCAGTTCTGGGAGGGAAGTCGGGCAAGGGTACCCCAGAGGAGTCAAGCATAGAATTGGAAGAAAACTTTCGAGCGAAGCATTCGGCCTTGTCGGCAGAGGTGGTCAGGACCTCAAACTGATTGAACAGTGGAGGAATGGAGGGTTTGTTACTATTCAGAACGCTCTTGCAGAGGCGCCAATAGTCCTTGGAGCCAAATTTGCGGGATGCAATACGTTCCTTCATCCGAGCTGCAAATAGTGCCTTGGCATTGTCGAGGGTACGCTTACACTCATTGCGTGCAGAGGTAAATAGACGTCTGTTGGAGTCGGACATGTCACTACGAAAACGGTGGAAGAAGTGGTTCCTATGGGCAATGGCGGCTGAGCAAGCAGCTGTGAACCAGGGGGAGGAGCGCGGTTTGACCTTGAATTTCCTGGAGGGGATGAAAGCTTCGATACCGGCTTTGATCCAGGAAGAGAACTCAGAAGCACACTCATGAGTGGGGAGCTTAAATACAGCATCCCAGGGGACATCGCGGAGGAAGTCCCGAAACGAGTCCCAGTCAGCCCGTTGGTAGCAGAAAGTGGTTCTGGTGGTAGGAGGTTCTTTGCAGGGGGTGGGGATGAAGGAGATACTAACAGACACGACAGCATGATCGGAGTTACCGATAGGACAGAGCTGCGTGGCACTACACAACTCAGGGGTGGAGGTAAAACACAGGTCAAGGAGTGAGGGCTTACAGTCACGATTGTAGGAAAAACGCGTGGGGAAATCGATTATCTGGGTGAGGGATTGAGAGATTGAAAAGTTGAGAGTATGTACGCCAGCGAGGTCAGTGGTAGCGTTCTGTAGCCACTGGTTGTGATGGGCGTTAAAATCACCAAACACAAATATGTGAGCGGACGGATGGACAGAGAGGGCCTTATCTATGTTGTCAGAAATGACATCGAGTATCCCGCAGTCCTGAGAGGATGGAGAGCGGTAGAGGAAGAAAAGATAGCTTACAGCATTGAGAAGAGATAGGCGGAGACACAAGTAGGAATGATCCGGCGATTCGAGAGAGGTCTCTCTAGCCAGAGGGAGATGGTCCTTGACGTAGACACCCAGGCCATGCATGTGGGTTAGAGAGTATTTTCTGAGGAGTGGGAGGTATCCAGGGATCGAGAGATCAGAGGAAGGGATAGAGGAGTCAAGATTGGTCTCACACAGGGCGAGTATATCCGGGCACTTAGCTATGAGGAAAGACTCAACGCTGCAGAAGTTGGTTCTAATGCCGCGGATGTTAGAGAAGGAGATATTTAGAGGTTTGGGTGATTTTTGGAAGGCTGGTTTAGGTTTGTATTTCAGTTTTTTGTTATTCATGTTGGTAATTGGTTTTGGAAAGAGAGAGAAGGCCTGAGTTAAAGGAAGCCGACGGTTGATACCCATGACGCGAACAGAGAGGGGGTTTGGCACAGCAAGATTCATAATGTGGCCTCAGGGTTGCCAACCGGAAATGACTGCAGGGACACCTATCCATGCGCGACATGGCACTACAGACACCCCGATATTATGCAACTGTTGATCAGAGCGGCCGCTCAAGACGCTACGCAAGAGTTAGGGCTCCTAACTACCAGTCGGAAACAGCAACCAGGTAACTGTCAACCGTGTACCCTCAGAATGAACAGGCAATGCCACAGACTGCGCGCATCATGGGAGAAACACAGCGGCACCAGTACAGAGGCCAGTGAGAGAGAGAGAAAGAGATCCGGGAACCTCTTCCTAAATACGAAACAAGGTTTGGGCCTCTACTCGCGTCCAATAGAAGAGGGAGGAGTGTTGACCGGGCGGTAGGAAAGCCTACCTTCTCCAATTACATAAAACATATACAACGATGACAGAACAAAACAGTGGGGGGATGAAGTTGGGATAGTTGCAGGGTTTATACAAGTTGAGGGTACTGGGGGATAGGAAAGACATATGGTACTAAGTTTTAACTTAGTATAAGTCCCGGAGGCCTATATTAAAAACAAAATTGAAGAAAAAAAAATAAACTGAGGAAAATAAGGTTAGCTGGCATTAGTTTTTAGGAAGAACCAGGTAAAAAAAAAAAAGTTAAAAATAATTATTAATAAAGTATTTACTCACTGGAATTCAGTTTTAATATCGACGACACACATCGCAAAAAACACAAGCGAAAGGGAACGGCGTGCTCGAATCCCCAAGCGTCAAGTTACAAAGAACGCAGTGTTGGTGGTAGTGTGTGTGTGTGTGTGGGGGGGGGTCGTACGACCATTCCACCACACAACCATAACAGTGGGCCGGGGGAGGCCTTTTTGTAGGAGAAAGTTCAAATCAAACTGGCACCTACAAAAGACAATAGTCTCTGACCAGCAAGTTTTCGAGCCGGCAAGTTTCAATGGAGGCAGTTGACGATAGAAACAAACTGAAATCTCAGACATTGGCTATTAAGTGGACTAAAAAATTATAGTCCCAGAGGCCTATATTAAAAACAAAATTGAAGAAAAAAAATAAAAATAAACTGAGGAAAATAAGGTTAGCAGGCATTAGTTTTTAGGAAGAACCAGGTAAAAAAAAAAAAAGTTAAAAATAATTATTAATAAAGTATTTACTCACTGGAATTCAGTTTTAATATCGACGACACACATCGCAAAAAACACAAGCGAAAGTGAACGGCGTGCTCGAATCCCCAAGCGTCAAGTTAATTTACCAGAGAAGTGGATTTCCATTACCATGCAATGACACCGCTATACCCACAAACAAATGGAGATGTAGAAGTATTTATGAAGAAGACCTTGAACAAGACAGAACAGATCACTAGCCTACAAGGAAAAGACAGGATGGAGAGAAGAATAATTATCTTAGGGATGTTGACAGACCAACATCACAACCCCGCGACAAACGTAGAACTATACAAAGCAATGAAAGAGATTAGAATTAAGTTCGACTGGACAAAACTAGAAAACGAAGACGATCTCATAAAAACCAGAGATGCAAAATACAACGGCAAATTCAATGCAAACAGCAAAGTGAAGAGAAGAAATTTTGTGCACAGATACTATGTATTAATAAAACAATTAAAAAATAAACAAAATCATAAGACCCAGCATTCTATATAATAGAAATCAAGGGCACCTTGTCGTGGTGTAATGGTTAGCAAGCTTGTTTCGCTAGATCAGTCACGACTGAAAAGTGAGTTCGATCCTCATTAGGTACCCCATACTTTAGACCCTGTGTTACATCTAAACGTAGCTTAGAAAGTAACTATATAATAGAAATCAAAAGATCACAGATCCGAGCGAGATGTATCAGTGATGGAAGGGAGATATTCACAGATATCGGTCAATTCAAACTTATTAATCAAATCAGAGATTCAAAAGAGGATTAGGTGCCGCATAGGATTTTTTCCATCCCATCACTCTACAACCCACCATTAGTCTGATATATATCATATTCTCCTACAACTACTAATGTAATAATTAGCTAATACTGTTTTCTTTGCGGGGGGTCAAATTGGTTAATAAAAATTTTACACCAAAGAATTATTGGATTACATTGGAATTTTCAGCATTTATTCAGTAATGAATTAATTTTATATTGAATCTTTTTAATTTTTAAGTTCTGTGGAAGTATTCTTTTTTAGAGGGACAGTTATGTCCTCCTTTACTTAACTTGTGGTTAATTTGTACTAATAATTTTGGATGTTCCTTATTTTTACATTTTTCTAAAGCTAAATCCCCGAAATAATCTAATATTGAGTGTGAACACATTGAAAATATGGTCCAATGTTGATGTTGATTTTTTTATTCTACGGATGATCAAAAATATAAAATAAATTTGAAATTATGTTCCTTGACATAAAAGAAAGGCTCTGTCGTAAATAAGAGATTGACTGTGAGACTCCTTTACGACACCATATTCGTTTACAGCCCTTTCTCTGGATTACGACAATCAGCCATATTCGAGAATAATAGGAGCAAGTGATGTGAACCCTGCTTGTATTTTGCTGAATAAAGCTTGGATTAACTTATCTTCCGAGTCTCAGTCTTCATTTTTGACAATTTATTCGGCAAAAATATCTTATAAAGCGCCATGTCGGAGTCTGTATCAAGTTTTTTCTATAAATCAAAAGTATTGGATATTGACCCAAATTCAACACACGCCGCCAGAGAATGGCGGCACTAGCGTACTATATTCACCAACTATTTAGACGACTACAAAGACAGAATCCCCAACAAACTACGGGCATTGATAAGCTGTGTAAGTCCTACAGCTTTCGAATTCATTGAATCCTGCGAAGATATCGAATCAGCATTAAATCGACTGGACTCAATATACATTAAAAAACCGAATGAAGTCTTTGGCCGCCATCTACTGGCCACACGGAAGCAAAGACAAAATGAATCGATTGACGATTTTTTCCAAAGTCTCGAAAAATTAAGGCGAGACTACAACTTCAAGGACAGAACGACTAAGCAAGTCGGTGATGAAGCTTTCATTTGTGGGATAACATCATCGGCAATCCGACAGAGATTACTGGAAAATAAAAACTTGGACCTGCAGACAGCTCACTAACAAGCACTAACACTGGATTTAGCCCAGAAAAATAATGCGGCTTGCGTTTCTCCCACTAATTCGGCCATTGCCGTCATTAACAACAGGAGACCACGTGGCGACTCGACAGGCAGTAGTAGCGAAGAAAAAAATAATCAAACCGCTGTCGCTGCCACATTCAATTCATTCTTTCTTGTAAGAAAACTTCCACTACAGCTTCAAATAATAACACCGGTAAGAAAGCTTGTTTTTTCTGTGGTTTTATACCTTACCATAAACGATCCATTTGCACGGCACGTGACGTAATTTGCCATCGCTGTGATAAGCAGGGACATTACCAAAAAATGTGTAGGTCATCAAATGTGACAACTAATGCCATGATTCATTCTGCTTCTTGATTTCTGTAAACACTACTAACGTACCAGTGGGACTTTCCCATGCTGCTACTTTCGTCATGGTTAAAAATAGAACCTTCAATACTCTGATAGATTCTTGTGCTTCTGAAAATTTTATCAGCAAAAAAGTGGTGAATTTATTGTCTTTGAGGATTTTTCCCTTGTCAAAAAAAGTAAGTATGACCCAGAAAAGTATTAATAGCCGGTCTAATGGATTTGCAGTAGTCGATTTTAAACTGGGTCTTAACGATAAATTATATACTTCCGTTGCTTTGACTATCATGAAGGACCTCTGTTGTGATGTTGTTCTTGGACGGGAATTTCAATCCCGACATCCTAAGGTCACGTTTGAATATGGCGGTTATTAACCGGAACTCGTTGTGAAAGGCACGGATGCCTGTTTTGCCCTGGAAGCTGCTGATATAGCTGAACCAACTTTGTTCCCAGGAATTTCAGCTAAATGCAACCCGATTGCTACTAAATTAAGACGTTTTAGTAAAGAGGACTCGGATTTTATTGCTGTGGAAATTAGCAAACTTCTGGAAGATGGGATTATTGAACCCAGTATTTCACCGTGGCGTGCACAATTAGTAGTAGTTAAAGATGAAGCTAAAATACACAAAAAACGATTATGTGTGGACTATTCCCAAACCATAAATATATACACAGAACTAGACGCTTTTCCATTACCAAGAATTTCCGATCTGGTTGCAAATCTTGCCAGGTATAAATACTTTTCAACTTTCTATCTAAAAAGTGCCTACCATCAAATCAAGCTCAAACAATCTGATAGGAAATATACTGCTTTTGAAGCAAATGGCCAACTTTTTCAGTTTACCCGTCTCCCATTTGGGGTAACTAATGGTGTCCCCACTTTCCGACGTGCTATGAATGAAATTGTAAAAGAAGAAAATCTGACTGATACATTTCCCTATCTTGATAATTGGAGGTGAAACAGAAGAGGAACATGATAACAATGTGGAAAGTTTTATGAGGGTAGTGGGGAAAAGACACTTGACTTTGAATACTTCCAAAACCATAAATAAAGTAACTACATTAAATACCTTAGAGTATTGTGTAGGGAATGGAAAGATAAAGCCTGACCCTGAACGAATGAAGCCATTGCAGGAACTACCACCACCTAAAAACATGAACAGTCTGAAGAGAATCAGGGGAATGTTTGCTTACTAGGCTAAGTGGATCCCTGAATTTTCAGAAAAAATACAACCCTTAGTGAAAGCGGTTCGATTCCCATTGGAAGAGAAGGCACTTAAGGCGTTTAATACATTGAAATCGGAACTGTGTAGAGCGACCTTATGGGCTATTGACGAGAACCTACCCCTTCAGTTAGATTGTACGGCAGATTCGGACTATGCCGTATCTGCCGTACTTAGCCAAAATGGAAGGACCATAGCATTCATGTCAAGATCACTCCATGCAAGTGAAAAGGGATATAGCATCGTTGAGAAGGAAGCTCTAGCCATAATAGAGGCCGTACGAAAATGGAAGCATCTCCTGTCTCCACATCACTTCAAACTATACACAGATGCAAGGTCTGTAGCATTCATGTATGATAACTGTTGTGGTGGAATCCACCTAATCTGCATAGGTGACTACCAACTATATAAATAATGGTTGATACCGGAAGACGAGAGAGAAGGAAGAAGAATCACGAGATCCAACTAGAGACTCTGATCGACTGCGACTAGTCAACACATTCTCCAGGAACGTCTTCCCAGAAATATACAGAAATACTATATGTACTTATTGTGTACACTTTCTTGTTATAATACATTCTTGTTCTAAGTACATTTTGTGTTGCATTATTATTCCATGCAATAGGCGAGATTCAACATTGAGTCAAGACTCAACAATAACAGGAAGCGCACTAAAGTAAAGAATACGAAAATCACTGAATGGAGAATGGAACTCGGCGAATTATCCTTCGACATTGAATATCGACCGGGAAGAAACAATGTAGCTGCGGACACTTTCAGTCGCACTTATTGTGCATCATTATGTTGCCAAATCTCAGTTCTGGTGGAATTACATGAAAAACTTTGCCATACAGGTGTCTCAAGACTTTTACATTTTGTGCGGTCAAGAAATCTCCCATTTTCAACTGAAGATGTCAAGAAAACCTGCGCATCCTGCAAGATTTGTGCAGAACTCAAACCCCGGTTCTATCGATCAACTGAAGGTACACTGATAAAAGCCACTGGTCCGATGCAAAGGATCAGTATTGACTTTAAGGGGCCCCTCCCAACGGCTTCCCGCAATCCATATTTGTTAGTCATCGTTGATGAATATTCACGATTTCCATTCTTATATTCCTGTCCAGACATGCAAACTTCCACAGTCATAAAGTGCCTGGAACTTCTTTTTAGTATGACTGGAAGGCCAGACTACATACATTCAGATAGAGGCCGTTCTTTTATGTCCCAGGAGCTAAAGGAATATTTACTTGGTAAAGGGGTTGCTACCAGTAACTCGACGCCCTATCACCCACAGGGTAATGGTCAAGCCGAACGGTATCTAGGGGTTGTCTGGAAAACAATCCAATTGGCGCTTAAGTCACTCAAGCTATCAGATAAACATTGGGAGCAGGTCCAACCACAAGTTCTTCATTCTATGCTGTGCCTGTTATGTACTACTACAAATTGTGCACCACATGAACGTTTTTATAAATTTCAGAGACGCACAACCCATGGAAACTCTCTGCCAGCTTGGTTGATGAATCCGGGGCCGGTGTTGTTGTGACGATTCATTCGTACTACCAAGAATGACCCCTTAGTGGATCGAGTTAACCTGATCGATAGTAATCAATCATTTGCATGCGTCAGATATCCAGACGGGAGAGAATCAACGGTGTCGGTTCAAGACTTGGCCCCAGATCTTGCTGGCCCCGAGACATTTTCACCCCAGCAGATGTTTCAGCAGTCCTCCGAGGAGATCCCTTCCAAACCAGCAACTGTTGAACCGCCAACCATGCAAAATGAGTCTTTAATGAGTCCAGCAAGTGATGCCGATATAGAAGACCACGATTCGTCATGCAGAGAGATTGCGCAAACACTACGGAGGTCAGGTCGTGTGTCGGTGACCCCAAAAAGGTATGTCTGGGACTAAAATAAGTACTCCCTTCTAGTGAGGAGGGATGTCGTAAAAAAAAGATTGACTGTGAGTCTCCTTTACGACACCATATTCGTTTACGGCCCTTTCTCTGGATTACGACAATCAGCCATATTTGAGAATACTAGGAGCACATGATGTGAACCCTGCTTGTATTTTGCCGAATAAAGCTTGGATTAACTTATCTTCCGAGTCTCAGTCTTCATTCTTGACAGGTCCTTGTCAGGGTTACCAAGAATTATGGAAAGTTTTGACTAATCTACTCATGCTGATAGTGTTTTTATCTCTTTAATAAAGTTTTTATGTCGTTATAAATGTTAGAAATAGAATAATGATAAATATATCACTTGTGTAATTTGAAGAAGAAAAAACTTACCTGTTGCGGAGTGAATATTTACTTGCGCTACTTACGCAAAATGTGGCACAAGGTCAAAAAATTGGTGAATGGGTGAGGTTGGTTATCACTGTTCTAACTTTAATTTAGCTAGTCGCATTCACTGACCCAATCATACTTTTTATATTCCTTGCAACATAATACTGTTGCGGGATGTACACGGAGTGAAATATATCAGAAGGCAAAATTAAGTAAGATGAAGGTTATGCGTGCTTATAGCGTCCGTATCCCACAACATATAGGTTATACAAACAATTTAAGAACAAATTGCATGGCAAGAAACTACTAAATACTTTTGTTAAAGATTTACCATTAAAGAAATTTTTATATCAATAATAAAATACACATGTAACGAGAGTTACAATGTTTGTTGTTGTGATAATTAAGACAATGTCATAAGGAATGTTTGTGCAGGAATGCTGTAAGAAATGTTGGTACTTTTTGATTGTTAAGAAATTTAAAATGATTTGGTTTCTGCAAGAAAAAAAAAGATTATATATGTTCGTTCATTTATCAGTGTGTGTACGTGTGTAATTTACAAGTAACAATAAATGTTATCAAGAGTTGCTTGCCTTTATCTGTGTAGGCTAAGTTGTTGAAATATACAATTACTTTTTAGTAGTGAAATTGTTTCACTTTTCAAGTCAACTGTAGATGTTGGTTAACACGCGGACAATGGATGATGAAAGTTTGTTGAGAGTTCAATGTGGTGTGTGAGTCAGTGAATTGGCATGCCTGGAGTTTGGTAGCATCTCGTTGAAATCCTGTGGCTGACTGTCAACAGTTGAAAAAATTAAAGCAGTTTTGTGCTGGGAGGTTCCCGGTTTTAGTACTCCCTCCCTCTATAGAGCATTAAAACTGAATTATCCCTGGGATATTGGCGGTCTCACCCATGACAGTACCATCAAGACTGAGATGGGCCAAGGGTCAATGAGGGAGGCTGTTGGTATCCTTACCCCAACCATGTTCAAGCCAGTGTCCCAAACCTAATCGGTTTGATGCCGGTTAGGTTTTAAGTATATTGGGATTGCTGGTTTGAACAAAGGCAACCTCGCCCGTAATAGGTTACTGAAAAAGGCCGGAGCGTACAACGACCGAAACGTTGTGATAAATATGGCAACAAAGATGGGGATGATAGTTCGAGCAATGTAAACAGTGTACATAATACCTCATCTCAGAAATATAGACAGATACAAGTTAGACTGGGTTGTTTTTTCTTTAGTTTCTTTCTCTTTTATTTATTCCCCCTTCCCCTCCTCAGTTAGGTAACCTGAAATGTCAGTTATCTGGTAGATGCGGGATGTCTTTCTTTTTTTCGGCTGTGCTTTTTCGTATTTGTTATTGTGTATGGCTGAGGGTGTGTTTCTGTGAGTATTAGGGCGTATGAGTCTTTTTTTGATTATTTAAGTTCCGCATTTATTTTCGTCCTGTTAACTGATGTCTCTACCACATTTAGTGATTGTGGGGGGTATTACTAATATGGTTTTGTTTGGTTTCTTGTAAATAAATTTTGCTTTTCATTGTAAACATTGATTGGGGTTTTTATAAATTTTTTAAATGTTGTTTTTCTATTCCCCACCCCGACAGACAAAAATTGTACATATGGGGTCTTGTTAGAACTTCATAGAGTCTCTATGGTATTGTGGTAGTTTAGTATGTAAGAATGTGGTGTTTTGGTGCATGGGTTATTGTAGCATGTCTGGGTCAGTGTTTATGGCTAGCTAAGTATAATTTTAAGACAAGCGAAGACCAGCCTTCCCCTTCCCCATTTTAGGCCTTGTGCCACATTTGTAACTTTGTGCGATAAATATCTTCACGACTAGTTCACCACTAGCAGTGGATTACTTACTTCACGCCGCTGTCAACTCTTGTATGTTGTTAATGTTATAAAGATTACCGTTCCACTTCCAATCTTCGTTTTGGTTATTCCTATTCAGTAACATTTTCTAGGTTTCAACAATTTGGCGACGAGGATTTGGCCGAACTCAAGTAAACGTTCACCCGTACAACGTTTGATAAACAAAGATTTCGACAGAACAGAACTCACGTAAATGTTCACGAATTCGATATTCTACGAACGAAGATATCGGCAAAACTCACGTAATAATTACCAAAGCTACAAAGTATTTTTGGTTTCAAGGATTTTCTAAGAATTACGTAGATTTTTACCAAGTTGTTCGAAATACAACATTCAGAAAAACACAGGATTTTATTCCAACTACAAAGAGCTACAAAAACGTAACGAAAGGGGCGTGAAATTGAAGTTTACGAAAATCATGTATTGTTGGAATTTAATTTGAGAACAATATTTTACAAGTTCATATTCTCGCTATTTTTTCTATCCTCACTCCAACCTCTTTTTATTTTCAAAACCGGTTCCCAAAGTCTTGATTCTTATCAGAGAAAAGAATATATTTTCTGACTAACGAGAGAGCTGGAAAATATAAAAAGGAATTCCACCACCATTATTCTTTCCATGGTGTCATAAAGTCTGGGGGAAACCTCACAGCTTGTTCACTCCAACCTGTTTTCATTACCTTCAAAACCGGCACCCAGGGCCCTGATTCTTATCAGAGATAAGAATATATCTTCTGACTAATGAAGGAGCCAGGAAATTTGTTCAACAATTTTGGAGGGAAAAGTCTCCGATTCTTCGGAGCCTACCAAATCTTCATAAATTTGGAGAATATTTGCCTATTTGGCAGTGAGAATTTCGACCACCGTCTGTGAGGTCGACAATAGGAAGCAGCAGTCAACTTCAGAACCACTTTCAACCAAAGAAGAGCTACCTACTAAAGGGCTGTCGAGAACGAATGTCGGCCCACAATTCAAGATCAATTCAAAGCTGCATCCCTTCACCACTCCTTCTGCCGTCGACCTACGAACTCACTCAACTGCAAGATTCCTATATCTACCAACATTTTCGTACTCTACAAGAACTGTGAGTGTTTCTAAACCTTAACAAAATTCTAAGAGAGCAAAGGCTGAAATCGAAAAGGCTCGAATCGAGCAAGAAACTCGATTTCGGGAGTTAGACGAAAGGCGGGAACTTCACGAAGCTAGAAATAGGGAGTTCGACTTAGCGAAACAGGTCCGACTCGTGCCACAATTTAACGAGGCTGACGTCGACAAGCATTTTCAACATTTCGAGAAGGTCGCCACAAACCTATCATGGCCCATAGAAATGTGGCCAATATTACTGCAGACCGCATTAAAAGGCAAAGCCCAAGAAGCGTATGCCGCTCTCTCAGTAACAGACTGCGCTGAATATAGCATTGTTAAATCAGCCATTTTAAAGTCGTACGAGCTAGTGCCGGAGGCATACCGGTAAAAGTTTAGGGCCTACCGAAAGGGAGACAAACAAACATACGTAGAGTTTTCGAGACAAAAGGAAACCTATTTCGATAGATGGTGCTTATCGAAAGACATTGAGGGAGATCACGACAGGCTGAGACAAATGATCCTGATAGAGGAGTTTAAAGAATGTGTCCATGATAATTTAAAAATCTACCTCGATGAAAAAAAGGTAGATACCTTATATGAGATGGCCACCCTCGCCGACGAATATTCATTAACGCATAAACGGGGTACGTTCAGTCACAGCAAGCCATCCGAGTTTGGAAGCGGTCCACACCCAAGACGTGGGTCTGGCTCTGGTCCGAATTCGAAGTCTGGTCGATCGGTTGGTTCAAGCCATCCACCCAGCCCGAGAGATACCAAATCTCAAAATCATAGTCCTCAGTCGCCAGTTTATCGGCAGACGAATAGGAGAGAGAGGAAACTCCCGATGTGCCACTACTGCAATAAAGTAGGACACCTCGTGTCGAATTGTTGGACGAAGCGGAAAGACGAGTCCGAAGCCCAAAGTCAAAACAGACACCAAGGGTTAATTTCTTCCGACAATGTAACCATGGATAGGAAGCCCAATGACGAAGAGTATAGACCATTTGTGTCTAATGGATCTGATTCCCCGTGGGTAGCCCCACGGAGAAGAAATCCGTGAAGATCCTACGAGACACTGGGGCGACTCAGTCCCTGATTGTGGAGAGCTCAGTGCCGTGTGGATCGGATTCGGCCACTGGCGAATCTGTTATTATACAGGGTGTTACTGGCGGCTTTGTTAGTGTTATAGTGGAAGACACCTAGTCTATAGGTAATAGACTCTCCCACCTATTATAAGTAGGAATCAGTAGGTAGTCGAGAGAAGTTAATCAGCACCACAACTCGATTACTCTGCGTAACACTTATTTACAAGTTCCTAACGTTTCTGTACGTTTACTCCATTTAGGACGCATTTAGTCCGACTACAAGTTCTATTGTGGAAATAACTCCATAACAACTTTTGGCGACGAAGATTCGAACTCATACGGGGGAGAAAAAAAATCGTTGGCCAAAACAACTTTTGGCGACGAAGATTCGAACTCATACGGGGTCGAAAAAAATCGTTGGTCAAAACAACTTTTGACGACGATTCGTACACCTACAGAGGCAGAAAAAAAATTCGTTCGCCAATACAACTTTTGGCAGCGAAGTTTTGCACTCATAAGGAGGAATAAAAAGTTCGTCCGCCACAGTGGTTTTGATGACGAAATTCGCACTCATAGGAAGGAAGAAAAAATTTGTTCGCCACAAATAACGTGGGCGACAAAGTCTCGGATTTACAGTTTGAAAAAAAAATGGAGGAATTCAACAGTCTATTACAAGATTTTTTAAAGTTCCAATTGTAACAACAAACTAAAATGTTAGAACAACAGAGTATATTCCAGAAGCAGTTACAGGAAGAAACTTTCAAGAGACAGATGCAATTCCAACAGAAAATGGAACAAATGCATGGAGTTTCAAAGAAAAATTCTGGAAATAACCGAGAACAGTAAAGAGAAAAGTCTACAAAATGATTCCTTCCCAGAGAATACAATATGGAATTCTATTGAAATATTTACGTACAGTCCAGATGAAGAGGTAACTTTTCAAGAATATTTAAAAAAATATACAGACGTATATAACGAGGACTGCCATTTATGGTCTGAAGGAAAGAAGGTTAGGCTTCTTTTAAGTAAATTAGGAACTGCTGAGCATAACAAATTGGTAAATTACATTTTACCGAAAAGAACTAACGAATTGACATTTACCGAGGCGGTAAATATATTAAGTCAGTTATTTAGTCAAAAGACATCTTTGTTCCACAAGAGGTGGAATTGTTTAAATTTAATTAAAGATGACGAACATGACTATATAACATACGCAGCCAATGTGAATAAGCATTGTGAAGAATTCAAGCTAGCAGAGCTAAGCGCAGACAATTTTAAGTGCTTAGTGTTTATTCAAGGTCTGGTAGCGGAAAAACGCAGAGTTAAGAAAACTAGTACTGGTAAAATTGGAAAGCAATCCAAGTATTACAGTACAGAATTTGGCAGAAGAATGCACAAGATATGTTAGCGTAAAAAAAGACGCTAAAAAGATAGAACAGTCTGGCGTTTCGCATGTAAGGAAAATGCGGTACAAAAAAGAAAGTCAGTCTGGCAAAAAGAATTGTAAAATTGCAAAAAGTAAAATACCAGAAAAAAACAAACAAAAACGCCCGAAGCCATGTTTTGCTTGCGGCGAACTACACTGGTACAGATATTGCAATTTTAGAAATAAAAAATGTTTCAACTGTGAAAGAGTTGGGCACAAACACACACATTGCCATTCAAAAAATAAGGGCAATAAAATAAGAAAACTAAAGTCCAACGAGTTAAACGATGGAATAACTAGAAAATTCGTTACCGTCGAAATAAATAAAAAAATAAAAATGCAACTTGACACTGGTTCGGATCTCTTTATCATAAATTTGCATACGTGGAAGAAGTTGGGGAAATCAACTTTAATAAAGACAAAGAAAATCGCGAAGTCAGTGACGGGAGAAAAAATGCAATTTATTGGAGAAATTGTTACAAACGTCACGTTAAATAAAAAAACGCGAAAAGTTAAACTATTTGTCATGGAAAATACCACGAACTTACTCGGTACAAACTGGATAACAGAGTTTCAGTTGTGGGATGTACCGATAAATTCTTTCTGTTACAAGGTAGAAAGTATAAACTCCGAAGCCGAAAAATTAATAGAGAAACTTAAGGAAACATTTCCTACTGTCTTTTCTCCGGGTTTGGGAACGTGTACCAAGATGGAGGCAAAATTCTTTTTAAAAGAAAACGCTCAGGCGGTATTAAAAAAGAAAAGAAGTGTTCCGTTTGCCTCAATTGAACAGATTGATAAAGAATTGGACAGATTAGAGAATTCCGGTGTACTCAAAAACGTTGACTACAGTGATTGGGCAGCTCCGACGGTATACGTGAAGAAAAAGTCTAAAGACATTCGTGTTTGCGCAGATTTTTCAATGGGATTAAACGCGGCACTCAAAGACTATAACTATCCTCTACCAACAGCAGAAGAAATATTTGCAAAGCTTAATGGAGGTACTGTATTTTCGAAAATAGACCTCAGCAATGCATATCTGCAAATACCGGTAGAGGAAGAAACGTCTAATCTTTTGTGTATTAACACACATCGGGGTCTGTATAAATTTAACAGACTACCTTTTGGGATTAAGGTCGCCCCCGCCATTTTCCAACAAGTAATGGATTCGATGTTGGGTGGTCTGGATTTTGCTGTAGCGTATCTGGACGACATCCTCATGAGAAGTACAAGTATAGCAGAACACGTGAAACAGGTAAATGCAGTAGTTTCCAGAATACAGGAGTTTGGATTTAAACTCAAGGAAACTAAATGCGAGTTCTTCATGGATAAAGTTAAATATCTGGGGCAAATCATCGATAAGAATGGTAGAAGGCCAGATCCAGAGCGAGAAGTGGCTATAAAAGACATGCCGGCTCCGAAAGATATTACAACTTTACAAAGTTTTTGGGGACTAGCTAATTATTACCAAATATACATCCCTAAAATGTATGATCTGCGGCAACCATTGAATGAATTACTAAAGAAAGGAAAACCCTGGAAGTGGACTAATGAATGCCAGAAAGCATTTGAAAAGATAAAGGAAGCATTAACCTCGGAATTATTTCTAACGCATTACAATCCGGAGTTAGAAATCATAGTAGCTTGCGATGCTAGTGCGTATGGAATAGGAGCGTGCATTTTACACAAAACGACAGATGGTCAAGTAAAACCAATTGCTCATGCTTCTAGAGCACTACTTCCGGCTGAGAAGAATTACTCTCAGATAGAGAAAGAGGCGCTCGGAATAATATTTGCGGTAGCGAAATTTCACCGTTTTCTCCACGGTCGACATTTTAAGCTACAAACCAATCATAAGCCTCTAATTTCGATTTTTGGATCAAAAAAGGGTTTGCGGAAGCATACAGCAAACCGACTACAAAGGTGGGCTACAATATTACTAAATTATAACTTCAGCATGGAGTACATACCATCGAACAAATTTGGCTATGCTGATGGGTTGTCCAGGTTAATTCCTAAAATGAGCGAACCGTTAGAAGACACGGTAATTGCTTCACTGAAATCGGAAGAAGAGTTGAAATTTACCGCGTGTAATGCAGTTCGGGGACTTCCAGTCACTCTAGAAAAAATAAAAGAAGAAGCCACCATGGACGAATATATCTTAAAGGTGAAAGAAAAAATAGCCAAGAGGGACCAGTACATAACAAATGTGTTTTCGCTATGCGATTCAGTATTGTTATATCGAGAACGTGTGGTAATTCCATACACACTCCAAAAACAAATCTTAAAGGATTTTCATACTGGTCATCCAGGCAGTACTAGGATGAAAAGCCTAATGAGAAGTTTTGTATATTGGCCGAATATGGACAGGGACATTGAGAATGCAGTAGCAAATTGCAAAGGCTGTGCTTTGGCTGCAAAGGCACCACCTGTAAAATTTAATCCCTGGCCAAAAACAGACTTACCATGGTCTAGGTTGCATGTGGATTTTGCAGGTCCACTGAATGGATACCATTACATCATATTAGTGGATAGTTTCTCAAAATGGCCTGAGATACAAAGGATAAGAAAACCGACGACGCAAAGTACAAAAAACCTCCTGCTGGAATTGTTCGCAAGGTTTGGTGTTGTAGACACAATTGTGACGGAAAACGGAAGTCAATTTACGTCGAAACAATTTAAAGATTTCTGCAAGGAATACAATGTAGAACACATTACCACAGCTCCATATCACCCAAGATCTAACGGGTTAGCGGAAAAATTTGTCGACACCCTTAAAAGAGCTTTAAAGAATGCTAGGGAAATACCTGCAGATGAAGCCCTACAGAAGTTTCTACAGGTATACAGACTTACTCCAAATAACGCAACACCAACGTCACAATCGCCAGCCGAGGTGATGTTTGCACGTCGGGTAAGATCTGTTTTCGACAAGTTATTACCAAAAAAGACAAAGCCAGGTACAGGAAGATTTATTCAAGTAAAGAAGTACAATACTGGTAAAAAAGTATACTTTAAGGTATATAAACAGAATAAATCATTCTGTGAGTGTGGAAAAATAGAAAAGCGGATTGGCAACATGATGTACTTCGTGAAAGATGAAAAATTCACGTGCAGACGGCACATTAACCAGATCAGACGACGCTCTTCAGACGTGGAATACAGCGCTCCAGTTGAAGATACACCTATGGAGGTGATTTTCGAAACGTTTGATCTTCCAACGCCAGCAACGATGTTACCTGAGGTACGCCGATCCAAGAGAAAAAGAAAGGCAACTGACCATTTAAGAATGGATCCAAAACGTAGGAGATACGCTACGATGTTGCTAAAAAAATGAAGTTTTTTTGTTTATTTTTTCCCCCTTTTTCTGTAAAAAAAAAATAAAATAAAAAAAATTAAAACTTTTACTCCTACGGAGTAACGTTTTAGGAGGGGGTGTTATAGTAGAAGACATCTAGTCTATAGGTAATAGAATCTCCCACCTATTATAAGTAGGAATCAGTAGATAGTCGAGAGAAGAAGTTAATCAGCACCACAACTCGATTACTCTGCGTAACACTTATTTACAAGTTCCTAACGTTTCTGTACGTTTACCCCATTTAGGACGCATTTAGTCCGACTACAAGTTCTATTGTGGAAATAACTGCACAACAGTTAGCGTCCCCTTTCACCGAATCCATCTTACGTCTGGGTTAGTGTCCGGCCCCGTCGAGGTTGGAGGTTGGCGGGCGGAAGGGTGATACCCCACCCTAAAGTAGTTTCGGAACCGGTTGCCTCTGTAGACACCGAAAATATCGAGGAAGAGAATCCCGGTATATCTCCCTCGTGTGCGGTGACCAGAGCACAGGCTAGAAAGAAGGCCTATGAAAAGATAAACGAGAAAATCGATAGGACAGAGGACGAGGTGATTGACCTATCGCAGACATTTATAAATCCTGATGTGGGATTAGGTTACCCTCTCGATAGTCCCCCAACTGGGAATGGCGATGGTATTGTTGAGCCCGCTATAGATATTCCGTTATCGAGGAGAGCACTCGTAACAGAGCAGGGGAGAGATCCTGAGCTCACCCCACTTTTTCGTCACGTATTGCCCGAGGATGAGTTGGAGAAAGTTCCAACCGGATATTTTTTAAAGAATGAGGTACTAATGAGGAAGTGGAGACCACCCCACATCTCAGCCTCAGAAGACTGGTCAACAGTGTTTTGGTGTTTATTGTGGTGATTTCCATGAATTTCTCGCCAATTTTTGTTTGGTTGTATGCTGCCTTGAAAACAATTTTTGCAAAATGTTCCATTTTTGCTAATTCATGGCTCGCAGTTTTGAAAAGGAAAAGAGTCCGAACATATCTGGTGATTTACCCCTATTTGTAATCACCACAAATCCTTAAATCTCTGTCAGGTTTCTTTATTGTTACTATGGGTGACGCCCAATTCTTACCGCCTTGAGTTACTCTTTCTAGTATACCTTGTTGTGTCATTTTGTCTAATTTGGCTACTACCAAAGTTGGGATATGAATTTGAACTTTTAATGACCCTATATTTTGGGTGATAATTTTCTTTTAGTCGAATGCTTGTTTCCTAGCCTTTCAATAATCCTATTTCATTTTAATAATTTCTTCAAATGTCATTTCTTCTAATTCGCTCGGGTAACACATTGTCGAAATTTTCTTCACAGCTTTGCACCCAGCGGTAGCAAGAAATAAATCCGTTATCTCGTTCTCTCCTCCGTCGGTATTTGTGTCTCTTAACTTTTTCACATTTGCAAATGCAGCAAAAGTTCTTATCCATGTTTCTATGTGTTCTGGGTCGTCCAGAGAATTTAACGATCCTATCGGCGACGCCATTGCTATGTTTTGCTTATATCTCTTTGTGTAGTAGCAGTCGTAGCACAGTTCTCCGTGTTACGTTTAGCATAGCCTTTATCTCACCAGCTGGTGTCTAGTTATAATTGTCTATTCCATTTGCATTTGATTCTACAGGAATGTTTGACCAAATGAATTTCCGCCCAAAACATCTTGCATTAAAGGGCTCCAGGGTAGGTAGGGAGCAGGATGGATGAAACTTCAGTGAAATAGAGCTTAACAAAACATTTAATGAATTTATCGTACTTGAGTCAATAAAAGAAACATCCATTACTAAATTGCCACCATTTCTAATGGAAAAAATGATATCTTTAAACATAACTCATATATCTGATAATTTTTTTTTTAAATTAGTAAATGGTACCAAGTACCAAAAAAGCATATACCAAAAACTTGTTAAAACGGACAACTTTTGGCATTCAAAATCAAAGCTTTGAAAATCAAACTTTAAATTCATTCAAAGGAGTAATTAAAAGCCCTAACCTCGCTCCATATTCCCTCGAGGAAATTAAGACAAGCCTGAGGAAGCAAAAAGTTGTTAATGTTAAAAGAATAACAATTAAAACAAATGGACAAAATATTAACACACACACACACACACACACATATATATATTATATTTATATCTAATACCCTTTAACCTCCATCTGAAATAAAAATTGGATACTCTATTGTTAAAATAGAAACATACGTCCTTGGACTACGCAGATGTTCGAAAACCCCAGTGTGTGGAAGATGTGGAGAGAATGAAACGGACCATTCCAGATTAACTTGAAAAAAAATCTGAAAGTGTCCAAATTGCAAGCAAGAACATACTGCTGATTCAAAGGAGTGTGAGATCTGAAGAACGAGAAAAAGAAATAATGAGAATAAAATATACAGTGACGTGATACTACGATTCACGTATTAAAGAAGAGGAAGAAAGACTAATCTCATAGTTAAGAACATTGGTTCTTTCTTTCTTTCTTTCTTTCTCCTGCATTCTAATACATGCGAGCGAATGGTGACAGTGAATAAATGAACTTCCCTGTACCATAGCGATAGCGGTGGACATACGCTTGATCTTTTTATTTCATACATGGCAACCCTGTGGCAGATCACGTGACCATGAAGAGATGCGGAAGGGCCAATATTAAATAATCACCAATTGGAAGCTAGCGACCGAAAGAGATGGACTTCAATCCCTGCGCTTTATCTTCCCAGTGGAGCAGTAAAGGCGGTAACCAAAGTAAACTGGATTTAACCAGTTTTATTATATCGATGGACTGCGGATATATCTCGAACATCAACTTTCTGGCTTAACAGATAATGAACATTGAAATTATCTATGGATTCAGACATTCTGTTGCTACGAACTTATAATTCAGATCCAGTCTTTTTATGTGAACATATCGACATATTGCCTCTGAGGCACAGATAAGTAACATATGAATTCTATTGACATGATTGAAATCTCTGTATTAAATGCCACATACACTGCATGCCCATCAAAACAAACTCTTGCTTTTTCTGTTCTCACGTTTTTATGTTATTGAAATAAACTGTTTATTTAAATTGATTCCACGTGTTCGCTGTCGTTCTGTCATTGATTATTTTATTTTGCGTACCTTGTTCCTATCCTGTAGACATTCTTTACTTATAGGAACCCACCGGATTAAATATAAATTTAATTTGTATCTGAGACTTTGGCCGTGATATAGATTTGGCCTCGTACGTGACAATACCAAAAATTTATTTTCCAGAAACAATGAAAAAACATATGTACATCTCATTATTCGGAAATTAATCAATGATGTACAAAATGTGGCACGACAACAGATAAACACTTGTAATTGAAATCTAATGAGCTAACTTCTCTCGTAAATGGCAATTCTGATCATGCTGTAGTGTCTATCAACATCTCCTTCAACTCCACCCCCTGCAATGAACCTCCTACCACTAGAACCTCGTTCTGCTATCAAAGAGCAGACTGGGACTCGTTCCGGGATTTCCTTCGCGATGTCCCCTGGGATGTTGTTTTTACGCACCCCGTTCAAGAATGTGCTTCTGAGGTCTCCTCCTGGCTGAAAGCTGGAATCGAGGCTTTCATCAACTCAAGGAAATATAAGGTCAAATCGCGCTCCTCCCCTTGGTTCTCGGGTGCTTGCTCAGCTGCCATTGCCCATAGGAACCACTTCTTCCACCTATATCATAGCGACATGTCTGACTGCAATAGACGTCTCTTTGTCTCTGCCCGTAACGAGTGTAAGCGTGTCCTCAATGAAGCAAAGTCACTATTTGCTACTCGAATGAAAGAACGTATTGCATCTCGCAAATTCAGTTCCAAGGATTATTGGCGTCTCTGCAAGAGCGTACGTAACAATAGAAAAACCTCTATATATCTTTTGTTCAACCAGTTCGAGGTTCTGACCTCTTCTGCCGACAAGGGTGAATGCTTTGCTCGGAAATTCTCATTTAATTCAACACTCGACTCTTCCGGTGTACCCACACCCGATTTCCCCCTTAGAATTGAGGCTCTATTGAGCGAGCTGCACATAACCCCGTCATCAGTATTGGGCATTATATCTAATTTAGACCGCCACAAGGCTAGTGGTGGAGATAGGATACCAGTCATTGTCCTGAAGAAATATGTGCCTGAAATGGCCCCTGCCCTCTCCAAATTATATAACTACTGCCTCAATGAATCTTGTTTTCCAGACTGTTGGAAGTCTTTATCCATTGTTCCTATCTTTAAGAACTCTGATGACCCTTCTAACCCTTCTAATTACCGTCCTATCGGTCTCCTACCCCTCTTCGGCAAAGTCTTCGAAGCTTTAATCAATGCCGAAGTGGTTAAGCACCTTACATCCCATGATCTGCTCTCCGACAAGCAATATGGTTTCCGCTTTGCCCGTTCTACAGCTGATGTGCTTACGGCCATCACTGAAATTATTTACCAAGCTCTTCATAAGAACGGAGACGCTCGTGCCGTGGCTCTAGATATCTCCAAAGCGTTTGATAGGATTTGGCATGTCGGCCTTCTTCGCAAGCTTCGGGATTATTGAATTTCAGGTCGATTGTTTGACTTAATACAATCATTCCTGTCAAACCGTGTATTGAAGGTCGTTCTCAACGAATTCTCCTCCAGCTCCTATCCCACGAACGCAGGTGTTCCCCAAGGCTCCATCCTAGGCCCTACTCTGTCCCTTATCTTCATCAACGATCTTCCTGACGTCATAGATTCCCAAGTAGGCATCTACGCGGACGACACTACAATTTATTCCTGTCTCAAAAACAAATCTAGCGTCGTTGACAAAACTAACCTGGCCATTCATCTCGAAAAGGACCTTCAATCGGTTGTGAATTGGGGTAGGAATTGGCTGGTTAATTTTAACGCCTTAAAAACAAAACTGCTCTCTATTACTCACCAGAGAGAACCATCCCTGCCTCCCATTAGAATGCCTGACACTCAACTTCTCGAGAGCTCCTCCTTGCGACTACTCGGCCTCACATTGACTGTTGACCTGAGATGGAAATTTATCTCGCCGGAGTCGATCCTTCTAATCTACAAATCAACCATTCGCCCTTGCATAGAGTATTGCTGCCATATATGGTCTGGTGCCCCTTATGTTTGTCTCAATGTTCTTGATAAGATCCAGAGACGGATATGCAACGTAATTGGCCCTGATCTGGCATCTCGTCTGCAGTCGCTCTCTCACAGACGTACCGTCGCCTCTCTCTGTCTTTTTTACAAATACTTTCATGATAATTGCTCCGAGGAGCTGCTTTCGCTGGTTCCCAGACTTCATGAATTTAAGCGTTCTACTAGGCTGGCATCTCGTTCACACCCTTTCACTGTCGAAACTGTTAAATGTAGCCGTCTCTTCTACTCCAATAGCTTCATGTCTCGCACCTCTTGCCTGTGGAACTCCCTCCCCTCTTCCTGTTTTCCTGATAGCTATAATCTCCAACTATTCAAATATAATGTCAATTGACGTCTCCAGATGCCCTGATCTATCCCCTATCCTTCTCTTCATCCTTTCCTCTACCACTCCTATTTGCTCTAGCTCCAACTCTCTGTAACTCCTTGCGTGCTAGTGTCTTCCCGCCTTTCTTGGGGTGAAACGCTTAAAAAAAACTTAGAACAATATTCAAAAAACTAAAATTCGCAACAAAACCAGGATCAAACTCTATACCTACAGAAATTAATCAAATACCTCCCAAAGTAAATCTCGCTCATTTAGAAAACAAATCATTAATACCAAATAAAACAAAAATACAAGAAATTCAGATGCAAAATCGATGTGAGAAAATGGAATCAGAGAAAATCGAAAAGCCCCCAAATTCTAAATCTCAATTAAGTAAAGACATCAAAAAAAAAAAAAAATCCAAAGACTAACACTTAAACAGCAACCAGGGGAAAACTCAAAGACAAAAATATAAACCTAGAAGTAGATCAAATAGTATGGATCACACAGACATTGGAAATTATGAAAGAAAATCTCAATGAATTACTTTCACTAATCTGAAACCTAACCGGATTACTTCGGAAGTGTGCTGGTCAAATTCTCTGCCAGAGAGGATCCCCTGACGACGCTATGGCAGTCTCTCGTCTCGGGAGATAGCTACCCGACCCCGTCTTTTACGGGGTTTACGGGGAATTTTTGTCCGAGCCTATGGGCTCGGATATCCCACAATAAACTCGGCCACATCCGACCGCATGCGGCGGTTAGTGAATATCAACCCCAGAATCATATACTAAACAAGAGTGAATAACCAAAGAAAACCAAAAGAAAAGAAACTAACAAACAATGGACTTCACTTAGTATATGAGGACACGTGTCGTATTGACCACTTCCTGATTATAATCAAAAGCCTACAAACCAATAACAAGAATTTCACTCATTGTAATCTAAATAGAGAAGACTGGGGAAAATTAAGAGACCAATGCCAAAAAAGATTAACACAGAATTTCAATATCACAAATTAAACAGAATAATTCACCAGAACTTTGACACAAATAAGAGTAGGTACCTTCAATTATTCACTGAAAAAAGAGCGTACATGATGAAAAAAGGCCCCAAAGTCGATTAAAAAAAGGTTTTCGCATCAAAATCTTTATGTTATTATAAAGCGGAAAGATCAAAGTACTTGTTGATTATTTAATTACATTATTTTTTAAATTTTTTCTAGTACGTTCGAAATGTTGATTAAAACTCTTGTTTTTCTTGCATCAGATTAGTATAAGAAATTTTAGCACATTTTTTGTGGTATAAACAGACTGATTTTGGAAATTCTTGCAAAAATCAAATAATTGTCAGATTTTAATGAAACTTTTAGAACTTATTCACAAATGAATTAAATTATTTTAGAAATTTCTTTTTTTAGAAAATTCTGGCAAAAATATTTTTTACATCTGTTACCCACGCTTACTTAATTTGATGAAATCTCGAGAAATTAAATTTTCATCCCATTAATAGCAGAAGTCCTTGGAGAATTTAAATCATCAATTTTTTTTTGTAAAACAGAAACACCATTTACCGAAGATCTCTGAATTGTAAAATAAAAAAAAAACAATAAAATTAATAAATTATTTAAGTAGAAAAAATTTTAATTGCTTTTATAAATAATATATATTAAGAACACTATTGTTTTAAGAAAAACATTTTTTCGATGAATAATGAATTTTTATAGTTTTTTAAATTTTAATTAGAATAATTTATTAAGCTTTAAATCTTTTAAAATTCTGTATTAATTTCACCCTTTTAGGTGATATTATTATTAAGTAAAAAAATATATTTACTAATCATAAATAGAAAAGCTTAGTACAATTCATCAAACACCAATATTTTTAAAATTTTTATTTTTTTGCATGTGTATAAATGTGTCGATTAGAAAAATAAGAGTGATAACTACAGTAAATTTAATGTCAGTGTATCTAAAATCCGATAAAACATTAGATTACCGAGAAAATTTTCCATCAATTTTAAAGATTATTGTCTGCTTAAAAATGGTATAAAAAAGACGCTCACATTATATTCTTCAGCTATTTTTTTTAAAGATAAAGCGCCTATAGAAAAACATTAGATAAATATCCATCTGTCATCAAGTTGTCAACAAGCTGTCAACATGTCAATATCTTAAACAGTTTTTGTCGGGTTTCAAAAAAAGGATTTATGTGATAATTTTAAACTTAAAGTAAATAATTATTTCAAATTAGATTGTTCATACTTTAAATCAGATAATATTCCTCAAATAAAGTTTAAGAAAAGTATATTTTATTTTTGGAAAATTTTTAGTAAAGAGAATTACATTGCGATAAACGTGAGCTAAAATGGGGCTGAGAACAAATTTTTTTATAAAAAAGAACAACTATATATTTGAAAGATTTTTTTAATAAAGAGAAATACATTGTACTGACAGATAAAAATGGCTATTAAAATCAATGACTTTTGGCGATTTCAAAACAAAAACTCCCTCCATTCAATTTAAATTAGTTTTGAAATAGAGCAAAGTATTTTGCTTATTGGAAATATTAAATTTAATTTATTAACTAAACTAAAAGGTCCAAGAAAGATTTTTCATTTTTAATATCGTACAGTATCTCAAATCTGTGGAAGTACCTAAATAAGAGGAATGTATTCCAAAAAGCCCAGAAAACAGAACAAAACCATGGTTCAATGATCAGTGAAAGAAAGCTACCCAACACATGAAGGAACTGAAAAAAAATGTAACAAGACAGTCCAGTTGCTGAGGGTGGTGTCTCATAAAGACTGGGGGGGGGGGCAATACAGTACATCCCCAGTAGGGAGCCTTAATATCGAAACATATGAAGCGCCTTTGTCAATAAGAGAGAAGCTGGCGCAACAATATCATGTTAAACTCTCTTCAGACTCAATAAACCCTGCTTACAACTGTTTTTGAAATATGATACAAATCACTGTTTGAAAGGAAAAACAAAACCATTAAATCTTTCAACCTTAGAATGAAAACAAAACAACAACCATTAGAATGAAAGAACTCATCAAAAACATTCACATTGACACAGAACATGTATATAAAATCATTATTCTTAAAAGAGCCCCATAAAATCACCAAAATCACCAAATGTACTATTAGATCTGACTCAATACTCAACAAAAAACAAATCCTATCACACTTATGGAAGAATGTGAGATTATGCATGATAAATACTCTAAGGACAATGTGATTTTATCTTTTCAGAGCACCAATAGTAAACTATCAGCTAACACATGAGATGAAACAACATGCTGTAATTGTTGTGATACATGCAAAACACAGTGATGTTGAGATTGCACGTTTTTTGGAAGTTACCAGGTCGTTTGTGCTCCAAGTTCGGAATAGGTTGAAAGCCTTCAGTGGGGATATGTCACCTGTAGCAAGGCGCAAAAAGTATTCACCACATCCAGACAGTATCAGTACACCACAATTTATGCAGCGGGTGCCGAACATTATCGATGCGAATCCTGGAACGTCCATGAGGACTATTGCCGGAGATCTGCAATGTAGAAGAAGGGAAGGGTCAATAGCTATTGCCTGGAGAGTATAGACCTGCTTAAGCCATCAATAACTATACCATCAGATTTGTATCAAGGAATTGCATATAAATATTTCTTTTTCTTTTATCCAATTTATTTTTTCTTCTTTCGTGTGACTTTACTTTGACTGTCAGCGATTCCAGTTGGTTGCCAGCTGGTTGTGCAAATATCACATTTTCGCTCTGGTTATGTCATGATGACTGCAGTATCGGAGAAGGGAAACATTTATTTATCGATTCTGATTTAGGCTGATTTTCAATCTCGTTATATACATATCCAGAGGTCTGCCTCGAAAGTGCCGCTCTGCTTCTTATTTACACGCAGCCTCATATCTTAGTTCTGGAAACTTTCTGATTGGTTAGTCGAAATATGGTTTTGTGGCCTGGCAATTCTGAATATACATCTATTTTTAGAAATGATGAAATTTTGGTCTTGTTATTATTTATTTTTTTTTTTATTAGTATAACAGTAATTATAAAATTTTAATGCCCCCTCCCCAAAACAAAAGGCTTAGAAACCCTACTCATGAATTAACTGAAATAAAAAAACAAAAACATATTCAATCCCGGTATAGACGTTTGCAAAATTTCGCCCATCTAATCTGAAAAAGCAAGAGACTGTGGAAACAGGATTAAAAACTTAAAATACCTGTTATCTATTAAGCAATTTGGCGATAGACATAGAGGAACCCCAAAACTTTCCTAATGCGGAAAGGGTTCTGACTGTGATGAAGACTGGGACGGGGGGTAAGCAGGCTTGGGCTATGCTAGACGAAGCTATAATCGCTTTCAAAGTGCCCCCGCCCATCGCAATCGTCCAGAACGAAAAGTTAAAAAGAATGAAGCAATTTTGTGCTGGGAGGGTCCCGGCTTTTGTTCACATTTCCCTCTATAGAGCACTAAAATTGACATTCCCCTGGGATATCGGCGGAATCTCCCAAGACGGTACCATAAAGACTGAGATGGGCCATGGGTCTATGGGAGAGGAGGTCGGTATCCTTACCCCGACCATGTTCAATTTAGGAAAGCAACCCTAATCGGTTTTCACTATGGCTCTCTGGTTAGCAAGTATAAATGTCCGAGGCCTGAGGTCGGAGTCTTTCAGGGCGAGGCGCTCTCGCGACCTTCAGCTCCTGGTGGTGAATGTTTGTTGCGTACAGGAGACCCGGTTTTCTTCTCATGACCGTGGGGACATGCTGTCTATGGGGTTCTATCTTTATTCAGCATGTTTTGATGGTCGTTTGAGGGGAGTCTCTTGGCTGGTGAGCAGGTCTTTGAAGGCTGCATGTACTCTTGTCTTCGCGTATCCAGCGGGCAGGCTTTGGGTGCTGGATGTTACCATAAGGATAAGGCTCTGCGTCTCATTGGGGTTTATGAGCCCAATAACCATTCTGAGCGGCCTGCTTTGTTTCGGCAGATCGAGCCGTTCTTGACGACATCTCGTCGGGTAGTTTTAGCGGGGGATTGACCCCGATATAGATCGTATAGGGCCAAATCCGGGTACTAACAACCGGGATGTAAAACCATTTCAGGACTTTATCGACGAGTTTGATCCTGTCGATAAGTACCGAAATGAGCACCCTCGGAACGTAGCATGGACTTGGACAAATAGTGGCAACTCGGCTCCTAGGACGCTTGCTAGCTACCTCGACCGAGTCTTAGGAGAATCGATGTAGGGCTCTTAGGGTGTCCAAGTTTCCATTATATAGTTTATTCGGATGATATGCTTGTCCGGGTCCGTGTAAACTTAGATAAGCCTAAGGTTAGGTTGGCTGGTTACTGGAAATTAAACTGTTCATTATTTGGTGAGCAGGATTTCCGGGACCAGCTGCTACTAATAATACAGAGGGAATTGACGGGGGCGGTTGTAGGGAAAGCCTGGTGGGATAAATTAAAATCGAAAATTAGAACGTTTGCTGCTAATTTTAGTCGTTGACTCAATCTAGAAAGATTAGAGGCGCAAACGGCCTTAGAACAAAAAGTTGATCGGGCAGTGAAATCCCGTGATAGTAGGGAAATAGCCTTAGCTAAGGTAGAGTTGTCCTCCTTGCTTATCAAGAAGGATCAAGCTCTGGTAGTTAGGGCTAGGTTAAAAAGAATGTCCTTTGATGCGACGAATATGGCCGCTGAATTGCGTGCAGAGAAAAATCGGAGCGCGTCTCGGCGACATATCGCGTGCGTCACATTGCCGGATAAGCGGACCGTGACTACAAACGCGGGCATATGTGAGGCCTTTCGAGATTACTTTCAGGAACTTTTCACCAGGGATCCCGGTCGGAGCCTTGCTCAGTTCGACGCCCATTTGGCTGACTTTCCCTGCCTCGAGGCAGCTGAAGCGGCTGGGTGCGAGAGTTTTGGACCTGACATTCGCTCCTGGATCCGACTTTTGTATGCGACTCTCGGTGCGCTGGTGGAAGTGAATGGGGTACGTTCGGAGCCTTTCGTATTGTCTCGCTCCATTTGTGAAGGTTGTCCGCTTTCGCCTTTGCTTTACGTTCTTGCGTTGGAACCTTTCCTTCGCAAGTTAAAGGCGAATCCGGTCCTGCGCAGAATTTCCCTGCCTGGGGCTACCATCTCAGCCAGGTATTCTGCCTATGCTGATGACGTTTCGGTTCTTGTGTCGAGCAGAGCCGGGATTGACGAAGTCAGCAAAGAGATCAGTGATTATGAGATGGTGACAGGGGCCAAGATCAACAACGTGATAAGTCTGTTGGCTTGCGGTTGGGTGCGTGTAAGGGAATTTCTCTTCCCGGACCTTTCCTCTAGACGGATATACCGGTCAAGATACTCGGTGTCTGGTTCGGTCCTGATCTCCAGTTGGAAATGAATTGGTTGGAGGTACAAGGGAAGGCCGAGATCGCGGTTAATCTGTGGTCTCGGAGGAATCTTTCCTTGAAGGGGAGGGCGGAACTATGTGTTTCACACATCTACCCGATTCTCCTTTACCGACTTCGACTTCCGTATACCACACTAATGTCACTAATGTCATTTCTTGTGGAGAGACAAGGCCGCTATGGTATCTCAGGAGATCTGTTGCCTTCATCCATCTGAAAACGGTCTGGGTATGCCTAGCATTAAGATTCGTCAATATATACTTCGCATCGCCTTCCTAGACCGAATGTGTCGCGAATCGGATGAGGAGGGCGCCTTCTGGAAGGAAGACGTCCGTAAAAAATTCCCATCCCTGAGAAATGTGCACTGGAGCGAGGAGGGGGCCCGCCGTTTACCCCGAGCTGAATGATCCTTCTATCGTGAATGCCTCTTATGGGCGTTGTCTCGTAGGGTATTGTATCAACTATTAGTCAGGGGGTCCGTTCAGGATGATCTGATTGACGAGCTCGGTCTTACGAAGCAGGAGGCTCGCTCGATATCGCCTTGGGCGCCTGGGTTGAAATGCCTCAATAACGACGAGGCATCACTCACCTGACTGGTGATTCGTGGGGACCTCTGGGTCCCCAAAAGACTTTGTTCAGCGGGCTTGGAGAAATCTCCAAACTGCCGACGCTGTATTGGGGAAGTTGAGACGATTGGTCAGTAACATAATCGCTGTTGAAAAAGGGCAAGGGTATTGGGGGGAACTTAAACGATTACAGGCCCATAACTCTGCTAAACATAGAGTTAAAGATTTTGCCCAAGATCCTGCAGGATCGTTTGCAGTCTGTTGCCGAGTTTCTGTTGGGTCCTGAGCAGACTTGTGCTGTGAGGAGCCGAACAATTCAGAGCAACCTGCATCTGATCCGCACGATCATAGAGGGTGTAAAAGACGACGATGAAGCCGCGCTGATCAATTTAGATTAGTCCAAGGCATTTGATAGGGGTGACCATCGCTACCTTGCTGCTGTCCTGCAAGCCGCCGGATTCGAAACCGACTTCTGCCGCTGGATTAGCCTCCTGTATCGCTCCCCCAGTGCTGTGGTACAGGTGAACGGGAAGCTGTCGGGCGCTTTTGCGCTGTCTAGGTCGGTTCGTCAGGGTTGTCCACTATCACCCCTACTTTATGCTTTGGGGTTGGAGCCTCTCCTCCGCCGGCTGAAACACAGGGCGTGCAGTCTGGCCCTACGTAGAATCGCCGACAAGTCGTCCGGCTTGCGGTTAGGTGCCTAGAAGGGGTCGATCTTCTAAGCCGCTTCGGTTGGACGGACGGTCCTGTCCGCATTCTTCGAGTGTGGTTTGGACCCGACCTCCAGCTGAAGAAAAATTGGTCTGAAGTACGAGCAAAGGTCGATGCTGCCGGTCAAACTTGGCATCGATGGAGGTTGTCCGTGAAGGGCAGGGCGGGGGTGTGTGCTACATACATTTTTCCGATTGTCCTTTATCGATTGTCTATACTTCCTCTCTGTGACGACCATAGGAAGCCGCTCGAGCGCTCGCTAACCTCCATTTTATGGAGGAGGCGCGGGAATCGGGTTGACAGACTAGTTTGTGCACAACGTCCGTGTCATGTGGGCTGGGTATGCCACACTTGGTGAGCCACAAACTCGCCTCGAGGTTGGCTCTCCTACGCCGCGCATTGACAGGTGATTCGATTATGGCGGGGATTGTTAGGGACGCGTTCCCTTTCCTTACTATCAGTCCTCCCATCTCGCGGGTTGAGCGCCGTCGTAGGCCCCGGGATCAATCGGATTTCCTTCGCGAGTGTCGGTACGCTTTGACGATCATTCCTCGGTCCAGTGACCTTTCACAGCCTAGGAAGGTCTTCTATCGTTATTTGTGGAGGGGGTCGCGAAGGATCCTCTACGTGAGCGACTCGACTTGTCGGAGGAGGAGCTTCGCTCTTTCTGGTCTTGGGCGCCAGCGGCGGATTACCTCAGTAACTCTGAGTTTTCGCTTACCTGGTGATTGGTTCGGAATCAGCTGCCTCTCAATGATAAGGCCTTCATATAGGGCTTGGCCGATCTGTGGACAGTATGACCTTGCTTTAGAAGAAACGGCTTCGCGCGCCTTCTACCATTGTTGCCGGGTCCGCCCCTTATGGGACTATGTCGGCGAGTTGACGGCTCGTCTCGTCCCCGAACAGCACGTGCTCATTGATCGCGCATACGCGTGTGACAATGTGTCGCCCCCGTGTTCTGGGGTGAAACGAATGGTGTTTCTCACGCTGCTGGCTACGGCTCGAATGGTGATTTGGACGACGCGACAGGAGGAAGTCTTGCGAGGCAACCGTCTAATCCGATTCTTTGAGTATCAGCTCAAGATGAAGATTAGAACTGATAGAAAACGATTGCATTCGACAGTCTTTAGCGAAAGGTGGGTGAAAGAGGCGAGCTTGGTTCCTTTGAACGGGGCTAGCCTTGATTTTCTCTTCTAGGTCAACCTACGTCACATCAGGGTGGTTTCCTGCGGAGCCCTCCCCTTGGTTAGGTTAGACAAGCTTTTGTGTACCTAGTTAATGCGAGTAAGTGTTGTTCCTGGCTTGTTCCCGGCTATCTCTTTGGTTATGATCAAAGTCGAGATTCCCAACCTCCCCAGTTTGTTTTGGTCCCCTTTTTCATCTCGACTGGGTCAGCTTTTATATTTCCCATGTCCGTCTATATTTTCTCCTTTTCCCACCTCCTTAACGAGAGAGCTTCTTGATTTTGTCCCCTGGGCAGAATACAGCGGTTGGACGGACCCTACTAACATCAGTTATGTTTAGTTTGTTTTGTGTTCATTTTTTAGTTTGTTATTGGATTCATCTCCTTTCCCTCTCATTTTATTCATCCATAAAATTTTATTTACACATATAAAATCATTATATTTTTATGGTATGGGGCGCGTTATTTTAGGACCCCCTTGAGAGGATGTGGTATTATGGTGCATGGAGGATTGATTGGTGATGGACGAGTTCTTGTGCTGAATGTGGAAACTGTAATGTGTGAATGGGTCATGAATCAGATTAACTAGGTATAAAATAGTTAGTGACGTCCAGCCTAAACCCCTCGCCATTTTGGCCTTGTGCCCTAATTGTATTCTAGATACAATAAATACACAGTAACATAATCTTCATGAGATGCTAAACAACTCCACATGTGTTATTTCACTGACCCAACGAATATTTCGCGCGTCAACTTACTGACTAAATAATCACCATTTCTCTCTCAAGAACTCTATCTACAATTTCCTAAAAAGAGTGATAAAATTCACTACCAAGTAGAAATTGTATTTATCAACCAACTATTATTCATAACGTTTAAAGGTGCATAACTCCATGAGACTTTTAACGAACAATTACTACTAAAACACGCATGCACATTAACATTTGAACTTACATATGTGACAATTTTCACCCTACAGAATTTAACTTATTTAATTTCATCAACAAATTTGAACTGTAAACTCTTAGACTTCAAATCATCACATGGTCATTCAATACATTTTCTCCTATCACGTCACACTCAAACATCAATCATAAATTCTCTATATGTATGTTATTCGGATATAAATGCCTGTTATTGTTGAAACCTCTAATTCCATTGTTTCTCCTTGAATTTTCTTTGCAATTGATTGTCTTTAAATGCTCATTGTTTATTTGTTGTGGATGAAAAATTATCGAACACACCCATTTCTGAATCTTCAAACAATTTAACCATCTGATACCTTTTAAGTTAACACACTACACATCCCCAACACGCGAAAAAAACTGCTACAACCAATTTTAAATATTTTCCCACTGGGAGAGAATGGGACAAGAAAAACATCGCCTATCTTATCCAGAACATTAACAAAAGCGTATACAAGAACGAGACTCAAAACTATTGCGTGAAATTTAAAAGGAATAAACGTTTTTTACAAGTTTAAACAATATAACTAATTAGAATACTTTACAAAATAGGCTTGCACAAAAATTTCCTTTCGTGTACTATATAAAAAACAAAGGAGGATAACGTAACAAAAATCTTAAAAGATTTACTAAACAATCTTCGAAAAATGAAAAAAACTTTGAGAAGTTTAACAAACTTTGAATAAAGTACAACATACTCTGTATGAGAGAGTGAAAATTTGGCTTTGTAAAAATATTCAACTCATCCACAAAGAAAAAGGAAAGGATAAGAAGAAAGTAGATAAAGTAGAAATCCAAATATTTTATATTTCAGCAATAGTTGAGGTAATTTACAGAAATTGTTTTCGCCCAGCAAGAAATAGAATATATAGACTCAAAAATATTTCATAATGAGTCTGTGGCGTGCTAATTAGATTTGGTTTAGAATTGTTAAGAAGGCTTTGGTGAAGGTTACGTTTTTGGTTAGCACATCACATTTAAATTTGCAAAAAAAAAAAAAAAAAACACAAGGAAGAAATAACAAGAGATTATGTAGTAATCAACAATAAAATGTATTGAAAATAAACAAGTACAACAATCGTGCTTGATGAAATAAAATTAAGAAAAAGGAAGTAGTTTCCCTTGTACTGATGCAAGATTGAAAATATGTATTAAAGAACTTTCTTGTTTAAATGTTCAGAGTTCAGTGATAAATGATAACTGAGTTCAAGTTTGAAAAAAGCTTGTACAAAAGGATAATAGAATTTTGAGTTTGTTACTTGGCTTTTGGACAGACAGTTCACAGAGTAGTGCAATTGTAGTTTTGTGTCTGTGTGTGAGTAGAAGAATGCAGGTACACGTACGTAGTTGAGATCTGTTGTTTTATTTGTTCTACTACTGTTCTATTGTTTTATTTTCGTGGTATTTATACTTTTTGAGTGGGCTCCAGAGAGGAGCGTGAAAAATATCGAAAGGAATGTTTAAATTATACGATTGGTCAAAAATCAACCAATCACTGATTTTTTTACTAAACCAAGTTTGGCGAAGTCAATGGCAGAAAATTTGGTGTGGCTACTGCGATGGATAAATTGTCCTGTAGTAAATAGTACTTATTTTCTAGCCAATAATTATTAAGTATTTTGTGGGCGTGGTGTATCGGAGTAGTCACTACAAGTCATCTTTACTAACTGATCCGGACTATTATACCCCCACCAAACTTTGATACGAGATCCCCCTCTCTACTACATGTCATTTTCAAAGTTTCCCGACGTGGGGATCACAAACCCTCGAAGCAAATTGGTGAGGAAGAGCATCGTTTTTTTTAAATTACCAAAAATCAGGGAATTACCCAATTTAAATGAAAATTTAAGTACATATTATTTATTAATTGTTTACTTTTATAATGAATAATTTTTTATTTTAAAAAGTCTGAGAAGATGTTATTCCTTTTGTAATAACCACCAGTATTTTCCTGACTAAATTTTACTCGAAAAAATGCTTAAGTCACAAATTTTTACATTTCCATAAAGATTAATCGCCGATGTTTCTCCGCTGAAAAAGTTTTACAAAGATTCCAACACAACACAAACGGGATAGTCTTAAAAATTTGTTTTAAAAACAGTTTTCATGAAAATTTTTCATGTGTTGAAATCTTTAAACATTTTTTATTTTTTAAGCGATCATGTTCTCGGTTTTATCTTTCTAGAAATATAAAAACAAGGACTAGAAATTTTATTTTAATTACTAGCCGTGGGTTTCCTGTTAGTATTACTATTAGTAAAAAATAAACCAAACAATCAGTTGTTCGTCCAATTTGTTGATTTTTTTTTCACTGGAACTATTCCAATGTTTTTAATTAACATTTTTGAAAACTTGAGATTTGAATCTTACCAAGCTGGTATATATAAACAATTTTTCTCTTTCAAAAAGTCGAATATCAATGTTTCAGCACTGGTCGCAAAATCAATGAAGCAATTCGTTATCTTAGTAAGTTAAAATTGATAAGAAAAAAAGCATATTAATGTTATGTCACCCCAAAGAATTGAGACAAAACATTATGATTCTGATATTCTTATCAGGGTATTTGAATATTTTTAAGTTACCGAATGTGAGAACATTACTAACTTTGACATCAGAAGTTTCAAAATTAGATGACTTTAATTTTCTTGGTGATATTTTAGTGAAATCTCTGAAAATCAGAAAAAAGTTATTTTTTTAGTTAATGAATTGTATGCCAATGTTGCTCTATGATATCATGGAGGAAACTTATTCGGTTTGGCTGAAAGTTTTGAGGGATTGGCAAAAGTAGTATTGGGCATCATGGTAAAATGTTTAAATAGTGGACCAAACATTTTATTTAAAATGATCCCAGTTGTAAAATTAGAGGCAACTTTTTATATGAAAAAATTTATATATTGGAATCAAACGGTCAAGTAATTGCATTTTTTTGTGATAATAACAGGACCCATCAATTTTTTTCACAAAAAGTTGACATTGTTTTTAGTTTCAATAAGCCTTAGATAACTGAAAATGGCCTGTACTTACTTTCTGATTATGCCCACTTTTTAAAAAATATTCAGAATAATTGGATTACTGAACCGACTTCTGAATTATTATTTTCTTCTGAAGGCCAAAAGATGACAACAAAATGGGAAATTGTAAAATTGAGTTTTTCATACTCAAAAATGAGTATGAAAAACTAAATTCGTTAAGTTGTGGAAGCTAACTGATGTAGCAGTTTACTCAAAACCTGTTGGGTGACAAAATATTTCCCATTGTCTAAAGGTTTTTTTGTGATCAAACTGTAGCTGTCAATAAGCACACCCATTATTAAATATGGAGGATACTGCAGAAACTGCTAATTTCATTGAAAAAGTTGATATTTTGGAAAATTGTCTCTCAAAGAAAAATATGGTGACACTAAGAGAAATGTTCCACTGAAAAAGGTGATATCAGGTTTAGATGATGAACATCTGTTATTTCTTTCTAATTTTAGGAAAATGACAAAAAGAATGGAAGGAAAGCAAGGAAAATAATCATTAATAAGAGATACTAGTTTAGCCAATGAACATACATCCAATGGCCTAATTGATGTTTGTAGATATTTGCTAAGCAATTGGTTTAATTTTGTTATGCTTGGTGAATTTACCATAGACAACTTAGAAAATGAATTTGGAAAATTAAGACAAAGTTCTGGAGGTGTATATTTTATAACAGCTCAAAATGTTTTTGAAAAATTTCAATATTGAAAAAACTAAAACTACTTCTTAAATTAAATATTAATTTCAAAGAATACAACTTTGATCCAAGCCATAAATGCTCAAAATGTGGACATTTGCTGGATGAAATGGGATGCAAAATATTTGATAACTTACCAGACCTTGAAACTAAGATCCCTAAAGATATTAAAATGTCACTTTTGTATATAACAGGCTATGTTACAAGAAAAGATTGTACCACAGAAGAGGAAATATTTAATAATATTAGATTTATTTTCAAGTATATGAACATTTTTGAAAGAAATAGATTGTGATAATTCAAAATTCCACTGGATGCTACACGAATAACAAATATATTTAATTTTTAATTTTTCCTCTTCTTACATATATTTAATTGGTTAACTGCCCAAATTATCTTGTTAATTAATTTTGTGTTTTGATTCTATTTTTTAAAACTATGTGTACTGGTAATATCTATTATTGTATCATAGCGATTGGAAGCTGTGGAAAGCCATACTCACACACGTCCTGAAGGGACACAGCTGTTAGAAGATCGGCTTCAACGAATTAACATTATACAGCGGGTTTCAGTTTGCGGCGACGGAAAGCAAAGCTTACTTAGATACGGTAATAGCAAAGTTTGAACAACACCCATCGGATAGACTAACCAGACATATGAACGGTATGTGTCCAACAAGAGACAAGAAATCAGGCGAGAACATCGATTCATATGTCATTACGCTATGTAACCTAGCCAAGTCTCCTTTTTGTGAAAGTTTACATGATTGTTTGTTACACGACCGCATAGTGCTGGGTATGTTAGGAAAAAACTGTTAGAACAGGCAATGCATCGACATGCGCTGCAGTAATTAGAGGAAAATACACTGTCATTTTTATGGCAAAACACACACAAAAAAACAAAAACAAAAAAACCCGGAAATAAACAGGCTCTGCTTAGGACCCAAAATATAGACTTTGTAATAATAGGGATTATTTTCCACTGAAATGTTCGAAGACGTATCCTAGTGGGAACCCCCAGCAACAACAACAAAAAGCAAAAAGCAAAAAGCAAAAACAAAAACAGACAGAGATTCAATGAAAGCCGTATGTTATATAGTTCTCCTAGTGACCCTGAGTAGGTGTTATGTGTGAACTTGAAGAGAGAGCATTCAAACGGGATACTGCCCATGAACATGATGCTCGAAAAGAGGAAGTTAAAGTTCCAAGTGGACTGAAGAGCTGCTGTTCTCCAGAAATGTGTGCATGATGCCGATCTGCAATCATCTACTAAGAAGATAAATGTGGAATTGAACTAGTGTCCATTGGTAAATGTCTAATCGTAGTGCGCAACCCAAAGAAAAAGAAAAATATTTAGTGGAAATCATTGCAGTCAGAGGGAATCTAAGCCCATTGCTAGGGAAGCGTGTAAGTGAAGAGTTGTGAACTGGGATCATTATCTGGACACGTGCATCTACAAGTTGAGTAAATTGCAATACAAAATACTGCTTCTCCTGGCTGCATGCTAGTGTCCAAGTCTAACGAATGCAAAACTGAGTTCAAATGAGTTCGACTCTGTGTTTCTATACTAATAAGTTGCATCTATCCAGGATAGATGGAACTTATTAGTATGGAAACACAGAGTCGTCTAAGGGAAGAAAAACCCTAACAGAAAACCAACACTTCAAAGCACAGAGATGGAACATGGAACCAATCACCCCACCCTATGGAACAATTCGATTAAAGAAACCTCACCAAGAGGCCGTATGTGCCACGAAGCACCAGACAACTAACTGGCACGTGGAACTAGCCAATGAGCGAAATAAAGGGTTCAGTTCGACATTCCAACCACCTGAAGAAGGCCGGAGCGTACAACGTATAAATATGGCGACAAAGATGAGGACAATAGTCCGAATAATGTAAATAGTGTACAGGTACTGCAAGTAGTGCAATGGTTAATGGCTCAGAACATGAAATTGGGGAGCTGAGTTCAAATTCTGATCAAGTACATTATATTCTCTTCCATGCAAATACTCTTGGGAAATATATGAATCTGTGGAGGCTGGCGCAGAATGTTGGTTTTCACATTAAAAATGAATGAACGCTAAGCGAAAATTGTTTTTGGAAGTTGTTGTTTTCTTTTTTATGAATACACATTGTATCTTTGTTGTGCAACATAGTTCGTAGCTCACAGTACATTGAAATAGAGAACAAGATATATATATATATATATATATATATATATATATATATATATAAATATATATATATATATATATATATAGCGAGAGAGAGAGAGAGAGAGAGAGAGACTCGCTTCCTTCTTTGTAGTAAGCAGCCGTCCTGATTAGTTCATTGTTGGTTAGAGGAGTGGATCAGCTGGTCAGAATTTCTGGCGAAAACGTAGAGAGAACTGACCTCAAAGACATCTTTTCCTGGGTTTATATTGAGGTCAGTAAATGGTCGAGGAGTATGATGAGTGCATGTTGGATTTTTCTTCGCTTCGGTATAGTTTTTTTGTCTTTTGTTTTGTCCACCCAAGTATTTGGTTTCAGAAACAATGTTAGCTGATTTAAGATAGCCGGTGTTAATATTAATGAGGTGTTAAAGAGATGGTAAGTAAGTGTTACTTTTCTGTAAATTTAAGAAGTATTCTTATTTTATTTTATTTATTAAACTTCTACAAATCTATTTCTTCTATCCCTCGCTATGGTATAAATAGCAGGGCTAGCTGAACTCTCTAACCATAGTTGGCAACCTGTCTAGGAGAAAGACAACTTCAAATTCAAAACTCAATCAACTAAACTGTACAAATATAGCTAGACATGGGTGCAGATATTATGTCTGTAAAACAAAACACAATAGATTTCAACAGATATAAATAATCCTACTTGAGAGCGATTACCTAGAAGGCTGTTGGTCCCAAAGATATTAATTGTTGTGGAGGATCCACCTAATCTGCATAGGTGACTACCAACTATATAAATAATGGTTGGTACCGGAAGACGAGGAGGAAGGAATCACGAGATCCAACTAGAGACTCTGATCGACTGCGACTAGTCAACACATCCTCCAGGAACGTCTTCCCAGAAATATACAGAAATACTATATGTACTTATTGTGTACACTTTCTTGTTATCATACATTCTTGTTTCTAAGTACATTTTGTGTTGCATTATTATTCCATGCATTAGGCGAGATTCAACAATGAGTCAAGACTCAACATTAATGAATGAAATAAACAATACAGATTTACTTGGACAAGTGTTCTCATCTTAGATCAAAACGTTTCAGCTGTTATTCCTTGAAGTTATCTACTGCTGACATGAACAATCTGCTCTAATAGACTGAATTCAATTTTGTTGGGAAATTCCTGTAAGAATAGAAAATAAAAAATACACCTAGAGAAAGTCAAAGGATACAACAGCTGAAATGGTGTGAGTATAACAGCCAAAAGGAGGATTGGTTTAATTAAGTAAGTGTAAAATAAAAGTAATCCTCTTATGTGGCAGTGAATGTTGAACAATTTCCTCACAGATGAAGAGACAACTGGGATGTGGTTCGTCAGAAGAATGCTGGGAATACCACAGACAGAGCATATAGGTATCAAGTAAGTTTTAATAAAAATAGAAACAAAAATGATACTTGTATTTAGAATCAGAAAGAAGCAGTTGAAATTTCTAGGATGCATCAAGAAGAAAAATGGCTTTGAAAATTTGACACTATCAGGACAAGAGGGAAACAGCTAGTAACCTATATAATAAGCTTGTGTAAATGAATGGTAGACTGGGGAATGGGAAGGATAGTAAAAATAGTCACATTGCTAAGAGTTACAAAGGATAGGAAGTTGTGGAGAGTCATGTTTGTCCACGTCCTGAAGGAACATGACACATAGAAGAAGAATATAATAAAAATAATTTAATATATGAACGAATGAATTTGTCAGTTTCGTAATAGCAACATTACATTTCCACTGTATCACCAGAAGAATCCAATACATTATGTTTTTATAAGTTGTTTACCAATAATGATACTCAAAATGGATGAAATCTTAATGACAAAATGAAAATGTTATGTAACGTGTTTCAACCTTGAAAAGGACTTCTTCAGACTAAATAGTTCTATGGATGGTATTATATATATCTAAAGGGAAGGAATTGAAATATAAACAAACATTGTTTACTATTAACATCGAGAGAAGTACTGAAGATTCAGGATGCTTAAATTTAAATTTACTGTCATCCAATATGTCTAGATTTCCAGCTTAACCAACTTCATTCAGCTATAAAAATAAATAAATAAATGAATAAATAAATTGTATTGTTTTTGCGCGTACTCGTTCCCAATAGCCATTACACATGACATCACGCTGGACAATTTTAAACTTCAAACCAGACTCCCCAAAAATACCAGGAATTATAACTACCACACAGGCACCACATTGGTTATTGATAATGACTGCGATAGTCGAAAGTACTTGAATAAAAATAAAATATTAATTTCGGACAGTTTATCCAAGACTTTGAACACAATACTAGATGCCATGTTCAAAAATTTGAAAAAAATATAATAAAAGATTAAATAGACAAACCATGTTGGTTGTTTTTAATCAAACTTGTTTGGCGATATATATATATATATATATATATATATATATATATATATATATATATATATATATATATATATGTGTGTGTGTGTGTGTGTGTATCAATAAAAACATTATTTAATCTGAAGTTCTTTTGAAGAATAATATGCATTACATAAAGTTTTTTTCCTATTTTATTCAAATTACATACCTTTAGTCTGATATATAGAATTTATATTTTGTATTCTCCCATGAAATCTTATGTAACTCCACAGCCAATGTGCCAAGTTGGACATGTCTCATAGTTAAGATAGATGTGTTTTCCTAGCCCACAGTGCCATTGTTTGGGGAGCCAGGGATTGATATACTAAATCCGGTAAAAAGCTAGGCTTTCAAACGATGATATTCAATGTAGTCTGTCTTCCCATCACAATATTTCTCTATTTGTTCACTTCTGTTGGCCTTGTGCTATACTAAGTTAAGTTCAGTAAATATTAGAATTATGCTATGGCAGGCAAAGGGAGTTCATGCCTTTATCTGAATCAGGAGTATGAAATACCATTAATTGTGCTTTTGCATTATCTGATTTCCTACTTTAAGACAGAATGCATGATCATCAGCAAAAGAGTCAACTGAAGATGTGAGTTACATATTGGGAATGTCAAAATCAAGGTACAGAAAATAATCTATGTGGGTAGTGTAGTAACAGACAATGTGACAGAAATCTGATGACATATAGGAATAGCAAAAGATGCCTTCTATAAAATAAGCAAACAATTAACAGATAGGAAAATGTCCTCAAAAAGAAAAGATGACTGCGAACTGCTATGTAAAATGTCTATTCTCTTATATTGCAGAAAGTAATTGAAGATACGTGAAGCAATAGACCACGTGGTTCTGCGGAGGGGTGCTGGGAATGCCATCGACGGAGCCAGTGTGCAGTACGGATGATTTGAAGAGGAACTCTTATACTTACAATCAGAAATTTCTGGGACGCATAATGGAGAGGGGAAGCTTGGAGAATTTGACACTCACAAGATATAACACGGGTAACAGAAGGGAGCAGTGAGTGACCTGCTTGACTAGTTTGAGTCAAGAGATTGCTAAACCGGGTTAAAAAATGATGCTAAATGTTCAAAATTTACTTACAATATCTAAAATTGTGGAGGATATGTTCGCCTATCCTCCGATTCACACCCTCCCCGGTTATTGAATTGGAATAGAGGTTTATCCCTTGTTTCCTGTTTAGGATTGGCTTTTCGGTTCCTTCTAAAGTCTACTTCAACTCTGTTATGGGACCTTACCTATAACGACAGAATGAACTCTTCCTGACACTATGAATACTGCACCTCTCAAGAGAGAGGGACGAGTCGGAATCGAGTTGAGCCAATAGTAGTTCACTCCAAACCAGACTGACAGTCATACTAACACTTTCCACATCTTGTATTATTATTCTGTGTTATATGTCTTTGTTATTTCTAGTCTTGTGTCCGTGTTGTTCTTCCTTGGACCATAACAGTGGCGACGAGGATATTGAAGAAACGAAGTTCTACGCGGAGAATCTAAAAAAATAAAAAAATAAAAAAATTTTGCTATCGGTCGTCCATAACAGAGGTGACGGAGGTATTGAGAAAAGAAAACGAGTTCTACGCGATAAAAAAAAGAACATTTTTGGGGGGGACACCAACCTTAACAGTGGTAACGAAAACACGAATTTTACCTGTCAGCCAAAACAGAATCGAATTATACGCAGGAAAACTTTTTCGTACTAAGGTCCCAGAACAACAGGCGACAAAGACCTGAAGTCTACACTGAGAAAAAAGGAAAAATAGTTACACAAAATTACGGTGTAAACATGGAAGACTTTAAGGCAACCATATTGGAACTAATGAAAATGCAATTTGTGCAGCAACAAATAAAATGAGGACAGACAGACTAGGCTCGAAGAAAAACAATTAGAAATTCAACAGAAAAACGAAGAGAAGTAACTCGAACTACAAGAATTACTACTACGGGCAGTAACAAATAAAAGGCAACATTCTGGAAATGAAGCGGCATTCTCGCAAAATGCTATATGGAGCTCTATCAAAGACTTCACTTATGCACCGGACGAAGACAAAACCTTCGCGGCTTACTTCAGAAGATATGAAGATTCATATGAGTTTGATTGCGGGAATTGGTCAGACGCGAAAAAAGTACGACTACTACTGAGAAAACTAGGGTCAAGCGAATACACTAAATTCATAGACTACATCCTACCGAGGAAAACGAATGAGTTGACTTTCAAGGAAGCCGTGAAACTTTTAACGGAATTATTTAGTCCGAATATTTCACTATTCCACAAAAGGTGGAAATGTTTAAATTTAACAAAAAAGGATAGCGAAGACTATATAACATTCGCTTCCATAGTAAACAAACACTGCGATGACTTTAAGTTATCTGAACTCAGCGCGGACAATTTTAAATGTTTGATATTCGTCCAAGGCCTGGTTTCGACTAAAGATGCGGAGATCAGATGGAGAATTCTAACAAAACTTGAGAGTGAACCAGAATTAACGCTACAAAAATTGGCTGAGGACTGTCAGAGATGTATAAGCGTAAAATAGACTCGAAAGATATTGAAGAGTCTGGCGTCGCTCACATACAAAAAGTACAACGACAAAGACGTTTTTCCCTCCTCAAAAACAAACCAAACAAATTACTTTACTACAAAAAGTCAAATGAAACCTCAGAAGAAAACACCACCCAGTCTATGCTATCGCTGTGGGACTTTGCATTGGTACAAAGATTTTCCATACCGCTATAAGACTTGTTTGTCGTGTAATAAAGTGGGGCATAAAAGTTCTCACTGTAGAACAAAGAAAGAAAACAAAATCCGAGTAAGAGTCACTAGAACTGACCAAGCGGACGGGATAAATATACGTACAAGTAGAAATGTTAAACAAAAAAAATTAGATTCCGGATCAGATTTAACCATTATTAGCTTACAGACGTGGAAGAAATTAAACAAACCGACCATGTTGAGAACAGATAAAACAGCCAGGTCGGTAACAGAAACAAAAAATTAAAATTTGAGGGAAAGATTATCACAAATGTGATGATGTTCAACGGTATGACCAAGAAATTAAAGATGTATGTTCTAAAAATAACGGAAAATTTATTTGGAACTGACTGAATGCAACAATTTGACCTCTGGGATTTACTGATAAATACGTTCTGCCAAAAAGTGGAAAGGTTATCGACCGAGGCAGAGAAATTGAAGGAGAAATTAAATGAGAGCTTCCCCGATGTATTTTCAGCCGGCCTCGGGAGGTGTAAAAAAATGGCGGCCAAAATCGAACTAAAAGAAAATGTACAACCTGTTTTCAAGAAGAAAAGAAATGTACCTTTCGCATCATTAGAAAAAATAGACGAAGAGTTGGATAGACTCGTGAAAACCGGTATATTGACAAAGGTGGAATATAGTCAATGGAAATCAAGCAGAAAAAGAAAATTTACAGAGCTTTTGATGATTAATCCGAAGAGGAAAAATATTAAAGACCCCTGTGAGGTAAAAGCTTTGGTAGGGGTTGTGTTATGGGACCTTACCTATAACGACAGAGTGAACTCTTCCTGACACTATGAATATGGCGCCTCCCAAGAGAGAGGGACGAGACCGAATCGAGTCGAGCCAATAGTAGTTCACTCCAAACCAGACTGACAGTCATACTAACACCTTCCACATCTTGTATTATTATTCTGTGTAATATATCTTTGTTATTTCTACTCTTGTGTTCGTGTTGTTCTTCCTTGGTCCTAACCTTGGACCATAACAAACTCTATATTTCTAACGTGTCCGCCTAAACTCCGAAATTGTATCTATTATTCATTTGTTTTTTCCTCAATATGAATAGATAGGTGAGGCTCTCGTTGGTTTCACACTCCTCCTTATCCCTTGTTTTCCTATTTAGGATTGGGTTTCCGGTTCCTTCTAAAGCATTTTCCTTCTCTTTCACTTCACGCCCCTTGCATCTTGGTGGCATTATCACCCTCTTGCAGGTAGTGCCTCTTACTCTGTAACCCTCTACATCGAGTGGCTTTGGGCCTTGTACATGGTGAACATCCATTGTAAAACGAACAAAGAAAAATGTACTTCACCAAGTTAGATGTTGCATCCGCTTATTGATATGTAGAATTAGACAACGAATCCATTCATCTCAGTAAATTTCGAACAGGTCTCGGTTGGTATTAATGGCTCAGATTCTCTTTTGGAACCTATGTAAGTTCTGAAATATTTCAGAAACTTCTCCACCTCACCTTTGACAACTTGAATGGAATTATGTGTTTTGTTGTTGATATCACCGTGTTCGGTTTAAAGGACGATATCTGACAAAATAGAAGGCATGTTGGTTAGGCTGAAAAACTTTTAGCCTCCTGCGTAATAATTTTTGACACGTTAGATCATTCACAATATCTTTCCCATAAACTTCACAAATCTGTTTTCTTTTTTTTTGTCCATTGGTTTTGAATTTTTACCTTTCTTAAAATAAAATCATACTACACCGAATATCTTGCTTATTTTTCCCTCTTCAATTTTAGATTGAATAAACAAAAATACACAAATTTTGACTGTTTTGAGAAATAAATTGCTTTTAGTCTTGTAGTAGGTATATAGAATCATTACAAGTCTAAATTTTGTCGTTATGATTATGTAAGTTCTCATTTTATTTGAAATGTTGGTTGGAAAGAGAATGATAACATGAACCAGTCTTTATCGGTTAAACAACCTATTTATCTATTTTGTTTGACTACTCACCCCCCGATCGTATAATTCATCTTTTTTCTGACTTCTGCTTCTTTCCTTACTTTTCCTTGAATACTGTGTCTATCTGATCGCTTTTTATTATAGCTTTTCGAGGTTAAAGTCACAATCATACGCAAGAACAAACCATATGATCTGATTACTTGCTCTGCCTTTAATAGACCTTGTGTACAACCATAACATCTTGTGGTCAAGCCCTGCTATGGAATTCGGAAATGTCACCGGTAATTTAACAAGTTTACAAAGGATAACAAAACTTTCTGATAAGCTTTGCTTTGGAAGACCAACCACGTTGGATAAATATTTTATGAAACATTTATTGTGGCAGACCATCGAAAACGCATCAGTGATGTGAAAGACACATCTCAAGCAAATTGGAAAGCTATTTCAGGAGAGAACTTGGGTTTTGCCCGAACTCTTACTAGCTAATCGAGAGCAACATTCGGTCATTTAGCAGCAGTCTGAAAATTGAAAATCTACCTTACTTTACGAAATTGCTACAAATGAGAAATGGCTATTGTATATGTCAACTAGCATTGGTTATCACTATATCAAAATAATTCCAATACCAAAACCAAACATCATCCACATCTAGTGGAACTTGAGATGAGTTATTGGATTGTAGGAAAACTTTATTGTTAACACCTGAAGCGTGTGAATTGTAAATTACACCAGAAATGCATAGCTTTGCTAAATATTTAAGATCCATCCTCCAGTATGATAATGCAAAATAACAAAACAAGCCCACTAGGCTGGGAAGATTACCCCTCCATATTCCTTTCGGATTATCATTTGTTTTTATTGTTGTAGCATTTTCTTAGTGTTACTGTTATGACATTCAAAAATAAAAAGGAAACGTCAAATCAGGTTTTTCAGTTTCCTATTTATCAAACATCCCATAGTTTTAGCATTGAGGAATGAAAAAGTTGGTTTGATGTATTTGCTACAACGGTCTTTTTGGAAGGGCCGAGCCGTGAGTCGAGAAGTTTTCGGCATCTCCTGGAGCTGCGATTAAAAGCAGCTGAAATATAAATGAAATAATATAACTCAAACATTTATCATTTATTATAATTGTCAATGCTTCGTTTCAGAAATTCAACTAATGTTACTATTGGGTTCGCTTACAACGTATTACTGTTAGAAGAAAGATTATTCCGCTGTTGAATATATTTCATCTAAATCAAGAAGGTACGTGTCCTAAAATGCAAGAAAGCTGTTTAATATTGGATGTCAGTTGTATAATATTGTTTTTCAAATTATGCATCGTAAATTTGGTCTACTTTTCATTTTTTCATACCATATCGGTAATTACGTCACACCTTACACCTGATACGGATATAAAAAGACGTGAAATTTGCTCCGCTGACATTAGTGACAACAGCCGACGTTCAGTTCTTATCAATATGGTGCCGTGGAGGAAGGGCAAAGCGGGTGTCGTACTGTCCAGTTATACATCAACAAATGATCACACTTTCAGACCCAAACCTGCAACTGTTTGGACTTCATATACTGACACACAACAGAGGTATTTTTTTCATTTTACTTAATAAACAAAGAAGAAACAGTTGGGTTGAGATTTGAAACCTAACATTGTAATTAAATGAAATTAATTTTCTGATGTTAAAATATTTGTATTATTTTTTTAAAATTCCTGTTCTGATAAAGTTTACGTGTTAATATTTAGCTTTTAC